>JAFFZH010015704.1:42375-157071 GCA_018420115.1 Euura saliciscinereae | reverse complement strand
CGACGACTTATTAATTGTCTTACTAATGGTCACGAAACTCAAATTATTATAGCGACGTTATCGGGTATGCAAACACGTTGAGATCGTTTAATTTACAACTGCAGAGATTTTTTACATTCAACTTACTCAAATTGCATAATCATTTAATACTAGGTTAGACAAATCTGGGCCGTAGAACGCTCCACCTTTTTACATAATTTATAACTTGATGCAAATATATGTGGAAATAGGTACATCCTAACGTCGATCACCACGGTTCGGATTAATTGAAAAAAAACGTTGAAAAAGTAGGTGACGGTGAATTGCGCATAGTTTATGATACCGTGCGTTTTTTAACGGCTGCAACGACCCTGGAACTAAACTTAGAAGCCATCGCCGTCTGTCTAGTTGTACTACATATCACTCGTCATCTTCTTATTGAAAGGTTACTTGAATATTCTCGTTCTCGTGAAGCATCTGGAGATCGAGACATTCTGCTATCTAGAAACTTGTAATTTGCCAGAGGGAAAGGCTCCGGTGGACAACCTTCGATTGCTTCAAATTACTGATTGCGATTGTTAAGATTTATTGTAATTATCTCCCATCATACCTTCGTTGTGTGTGTAATAAAAGGAGCAATATCCGAAAAAGTGATCTGATTTGACCTAAAAAAAGGCTATGTGTATTTTTAAATGCTAATATTCCTTCGCCCCAAATCGCATATCACGTACAAATAATCAAACAAGAAGTTACGTGGTATCGAAATATTAGCTACGTGACCCGATTGCATCCGCATACAAAAATTCTAATTCATATGAATGAGGGAACAAGAATAAAGAAACGTGTCCCCGTTACAACTATCAGACTCTCAGCCAGTGTAAGGATTCATTCATAAAATTTACGATTTACAATCGTGAATAAACTCGAATACTCTTACCCTAGACGTGTGTGGTTAACCGCTAGCGTCAGTTCACATTTTATCTGACAACGTGACGTTGAGCCACTAAAACCGTAACGCAACGTTGCCACAAACGTGTGCTGTGTGATTCGAGAACTTTGATGAACCTCGCTTCGGGCTACGTAAAAGAATTAACGAAACAAAAAGAGGTTCTGCATGGCTTCGACATGAATTAGCCTGTGGGTCACGCGAAACCCAGGAAATTTGCGGATTCTTTTCGCCCGGGGGTAAAAGGGTACAGCGATGCGTACAGATACCCAGACATGTTACGTTTGTACAACCGGTTTTAAACGGGCATCGAACCCGTCTCTGAATCAGACGACAATACTCCTGCCTTACCAACGCAACTGAGGTGATAAAAAGTGTGACCTGTACCTACGAGGTGAGTAACTGGTATCGTACTGGTCTGTTAGACGCAGCTTTTTCTCGCGCCCACTATCTCAGACAGCATGGCACTCTGGTTGCAGTAGGCAGTGGTCTCGAGGCGCACCGGATGTTGTTGTATGTCCCATTACTCGGAAGGATTCTCATGGTAAAACGAAACGCCATGCTGACTGATGTGGAATGTAAAAAGTAGCTGATATCGGTGTTTATCTATTTCTCAAGAGACAACTTGCAGAGGTCAAAAGTTTGCGTGAAATGCAGTTTTATGATTCTCTAGTCGGTCATAATCGCAGAAACTCTGTTTGGAACCTCTGCCAACGCTCTAGAGTCTAGGTAGTCGTAAAATTGCGGCAATATTTCAACTTTTGAAATCAAAGCTTATGCTAATCGCCAGAACTTCTTGGCAAAAGACTATTAAATCGAACGGCACCTTTATTTTTTATTGGCAAGGCTTTAGGATTCTTTGGGTTTCCGGGCTCACCACGATCCTTGTCAAAATAACGAAGCTTATATATCACCTGACCGTCTGGTGGTCGGGTTTAACACGAATCCCTGAAAAGGCGGGTAGAACAAAGTGGGAATCTTAATATTATGCTAAGCGCGACCCAAATCCATTTCACATGGCTATATTCGCGGGTTAAAATTCGTTGCATCAATATCTGATATCGTAAAAAATGGCCTCAGATTTGCGGTAGATGGTTTGAAGCATAGTGTGGGCACTATTTTTGCCCGCATATGCGGAAATTCAACTTGATTCGTCAAGTAGACGGTGATATATCAAGCTCAGCCAGAGCACAGGGATTAAAGTGTTGAATTATCAGCAGAAAACGATCGCAATAGCACACAGCTGGTTGCTACTGCAACGTCAGCCATGCGCCAAGCTGTCTGCTTCGTCGTTGAAAATATACTCAGCGATGAGATCGCCGGAAAATAATCGAGTTCGACGCTTAAATTCTACACGTATCACCCATATTTTTACGGATTCGAAACGACAAGTCAATTTTAAGAAAGTCAATTTCTCCATTGTAATGTAATGAACATTGGATAAGATATTAATGATTTTTGAATCAAAGTATTGACTTACTTCTCGTGAACTTTCTTGGCACGATCCTTGTCCTTCTTCTTCCGCTTTGGTTTCAGAGCTGGGTCGTATTTTCCCTTCATTTGGAACTTCGCCCTCTGTACTGAGAGGGTGTTACCTCTGATCTGTGATCCGTCAAGCAGGTGGAGAGCTAGATCAACGGACTCTACCTGCAACAAGTGAGAAAATTCTGGTGTTAAAAGGCTGCCCAGTGTCAATTGACGATGAGCTAATAATAACTTTTGGGCAGAATCCCCAATTCATCCAGCTACTCAGGTTTCGTTATGCGATATTACCAGTCGTTGATTTGACAATCAAGCAAATCAAAGAGCAGAATAAAACAATATGCCTACGTATTTCGAAAGTTCAATATTCCTCTGGTGATTCCAGTGGCCTTATGACTTAATGGCACACCTTCTATGGCGGAAACGACCGCGATCAATTAATGTGTCTATAAAAATGCTGCTCAATGAAGCGTGTATCCGAAGATTCGCTCGAATCGAGAGATAAAACAGTTTACAGCATTTCTCCGGATATGCGCATGTTCAGAATGCATACATAGCGCGTCGATTACAAACGAATTATGTAGTCAAGATCTAACTAATTCCACAGAAAAAAGAAACTGAAGCTAGACAAACAGTGACCATACAAATATAATGACCATCATTCAGAGCTAAGAGAAAATGTGAAAAATAACTCATTTCGAATAACTTATTCATCGTGTCTGAATACATTCATCTCCGAAATCATTCACGATTGAGATTTAAATGAAGACGAAGAGAAGATTTTACAGATCGAAGATCGTAAAATCGTCTGCAGCTCCTTTATGACAGCGGTTATTAGAAGTTCATATGCGATAGAACAATGAAATCTTTATCCACACTTCGAATAGTTTATCGAAACAGATTTACATATTCGTATATAATTTTAGTCAGACAATTTTTCCTTCATCCCTTACATCTGCTCTTCAATTACGATACGTTCTATTCATGCAACACGAATCGAATACGCCTAATGAACGGTACGAAATGAGCCCAACCAATTATCCAAAGAGAGTAACGAAATGATAAATGCCAATTAACAATCGGTGTTCAACGTATCTGATCAAAGTCACGACAGTATCGAACACCGCGAACCGGGTCGTCGCCGTTTTATTTTCGACCGTTATACAGCGCAACGTCACCCACCTAGAAGACGGTAATAAAATTGTATATCACGTAACCAAATGCGACTTGCGAAAACAAGAAGGCAGGTAGTACGAATTAACGCTTATCGTAAGCGAGTAGAATTTTTATTCCCTAATCCTTTCAGTACACAGAGCTATGTACACAATGAGACTAGTTCATTACCAAGCTAAAGTTAATCGAAGATTGGAACCGCTCCAAATTAGATGTTAGTCATCGACTTCGGATAACTGATCCTCCAATTTGACGTCATACGTGTTCCTACGAACGGTTAGAGTATCGACGAAATATCATTGCCGTCATACTGTCAAATATGATCTCGCAGTGTGGATCGTCACGAATGAACGAGTACGTCAATGGGCGTCGTTTCAACGGAGAAAGACATCCGATATGTGTTCAGAAGTCGATTAAAATATCGAATAAAATAATATTGACACGCTTATGGAAGTTTGAACGTACAATTGCTCCATTCAATTCCACGACACGTGGATCTTCGCGAACGAATTGTTCGACCGGCAAGACAATTGATCGTGAATCAATTTTCTAATCACGTGGATGTTGCCGATTTGAATTACGGTTGTCGTTGGATCAAAGAACCGTGAAATTCTTACGGCGTACGGACTGGGAGTGCCCGAATCTTCAAATTAAAATATGAACCAAGAAAACTGGATAACAACCGGAGGGTTTATCCAGCTAGTTTTTTTTTTCTGAGAAAAGTTTAGTGTAGTTAACTTTCGGATACGCTTTCGTTGTGAGAGATTGAAGGACCTTGTAAGAACACGAGGTCTAAGAGTTTAGCCGACGCCACGACGAGCCTGAGTCGCAGGAATAAGGAACTGGGGTATAATTGAGGTTCAACGAAATGTAAAGACCGTCTTGTGAACTACGTGATGTGACATTGAATAAAAGTCTGGCACGTCAAAGCCATGAGCTCTGTTGTACGAACGGAAAAAATCGAGGCACTAAGTCTGAAATTTACGTTCACTCTACAGATTACGAGATTACCTTGTCACACGTGATGCGAACAAATAAGAGTTGACCGAGGAGCTGAAAGATCCGAATGCTATCGCAGGCGATAGAGGAAACCTCCTGCATATGAATCTAAGGCCAATTTTATGCTCTAGAGGAAATAAAAAGAAACGTCGATTCTGTTTTAGTCTACAATTTTGGCAGCTGTTCAATATTTCAAAACGTGAATGGGAGCGTCACGAAAGAAGACATTGAATATATAGATTTGCTCTAATTTTCATCGATGTGAAATTGATTGAGCTGATTAAATAGTCTCGATCAATAATGAGCCGCGCGAACCATAAGGAGGATTTTGATGGATCAATATAATCGAGTACGACTTATTATTGTGGATTGATTGAAAGATTGACCGACGAAATGCACGGGTCACATTCCACCGGATAGTTTCAGAATTAATCAATTAATCTCGACATAACTAATTCCTTCCGCGGCTCAATGTCGGTTGATATGTTGCTTTTGGAACAGCAGACGCCACTTGATGTTAGATTATCTGAATAAAATTGGGTTTCAAGACGCGATAGACTGTTGGAAGGCGGAATGAAAAATCATGGAAATATAATGGACCCATTCAGTGATTCGATTTCGTAGAAAAGAAGATATACGTTCCATAGACATAAAATAGATGCATCGTAAAAAAAGATGAGTTATCGAGTGATAAAATATGCGTGCATTCAGCTGTAATATAGGAAATTTGCATCAAACCCATGAAAGAACGAAATTACTTACGCAAGGCACGCGGCAAATGTGCTCGTCTCTGACTTCATGCTCTGTACGACGTTATGTCAGCCGTGGGATTACGCAAATAACAAACAGTTAAGATATGCCCTAGCACGCCAGTTAACCGGTTGACCTAAAATCGTCACTCCTGGAAATGGAGTATGAAATCATGAATGTATTCCTCGCATGCTCCGAGCAAAATGGTACAATTTCAAAACGATATCATACCGTACACATCAGCAGGACGAGGACGCTTTGTCTCGGTATAATGCTTCTCCAAGATCATTAATCAACAGACTCGGTTAACCTAATCAACGTCACGATAGTCTGCCGAGGAGAATCTGTGATTATTAAAAATGACTTAATCCCACAAATGGAAGTTTTCCCGAGGACAGACCGCAGGCGACATAATTATGAGGAAGCACATACGTGATCGAAGTGTGAAAACCACAAAAATAACGATAACCTTAGAAAACGTAGAACCACTGCAGGGGATATGGTATTTTATCTGATTGGATAAAATCTGAACCGCAATCACAGAAGTAGCGATGATGAGAAAAGTTAACCGATGCAATGACATCATGACGTTAGCCAAGCGGAAGGCAGCGACCACATCAGATAAACCTTATTTCCTTGGCAACTATAAAATCTTGGAAATGTTGCGTCAGATCTGAGATCGTCAAACGTGACAGAAATTTATAGGAAGACGTGAATAAATAAATAAATGATAGGAAATTTGTAATGCCAGATATCGGTCAACCGACAGTTTCTCGGGAATACAAACTGTTTATAGATTTACGACGTACATGTTGCCCATCTGCTACAGAAAACTGACCTCATCTACCGCGGGGTCAGCAACCGTTAGAAATTTTTCCTCCTTTTTTTTTCTCCATTACTCCCATTGCAAGCTGGGGATAGGCAATTTGCACTGGCTAGAGATAATTTCCTGTCTCATTCGACATTAATTACTGTTATACATAATGTAGGGATGCGATTCAACGTGAATCATGTTCTACGAAGGTATTGGATCGATCACTGAACTTTTGTGTTCTGTCCAGAAATAAGATGCTGTATAAAAACTGCAAAAAGACGGTCACACAATCGACTACTCGAAGCAATATTGTTTTGTCTAAGGAATCGTATTTCCGCACATAGTCTTGACCGAGGTAAATATAATCGCGAAAACGATCTGGGTGTAGGAGCCATAACCGGACATAAGGTAGACTCGATCATGGAAAATAACTGGTGCCTTTGGTAGTCGGGCGTCTTGGACCACCCAAGTGTCTACAGCCCATTATATTACACTTGATATATGCTCCCTTACGTTGCTTTCGAGTCAAGTCACACTATACGCATACGCTACATCGAGCATTCAGAAAACCATGCTGCTTATCAGTTGTTTGTCGACTCTTAACAAGCTAACTTCAATTAATAATTAATAATCAGACTACAATTTATGGTATTATGACTTATGAACTTTGGTCACGTCTGATTAAACGCTTATTGTTCAATGATACCGAACTTCCTCAGCTGTTAATCATAACCGGAGCTTCTTTCCTTATTTCAACGTCAATATCAAATCTTCTGGATTGAATTGTCGGAAGTATTGCTCACACCATACGGTATTCGATGTGTAAAATGAAGGGTTGATTGATTTGCAATTGTTGACAAAATTTTCTTCGAGCATTGATCTCTTTTTATACACTGTCTTTGAATTTAAATTTTCCCTCTGATCACTTGGATCAAAGCAGATCGTACATTAAATAATTCATGGACGTAATAAGTACGCCAAGTCATGAAGTTACACGTAGTACTACCTCACACACCGCGAGCTAACAGAGATGCATGCGAATTAGCTAATTACGCCCATCTGAGAATTTGCGTGATTCATTCCTAACTGTGAATCAATCGACGATGGAAAGAACATTCAATGAAGCTGTAATCTGCTTTGGAGATCACGACAAGTGGGCGTATATTAGAAAAATTTGGAATGACTGAAGTAACATGTGCACATGAAAAAGCCGTTGGTTCCTCGCGGTTGATTAGATCTAATTGGCGTTTGTTATAGTTTCAACGTCTGGGTTGATAAGAGCGTCCCATAAATTGATTAGGAACCAACGAGTCGCTTAATTGAAGGAAACAAAATTTACTCTAATTGATGGTTATTATAATCTAGGACTGAGATATCAGTTCCAGAAAAATTTTTATCGTTTGGACGAATTCTCACAATTTTTATGAATAAGGAACAAATGACTCTTTCTCTTTCTGTATTTGTAAGTTTGGGCATGAAACATAAAAATTAATCAAATTAATATAAACAATGTTATTATCAGGCCCGGATCAACTGGTCACAATACCTGAGGCTATAACTCTGCCAAAAAATCCGATCGTAGGTCGAATGGATAAAATTTAAACAGTAATAATCTGAATATTTATGAATCTATAGTATATAAAAACGTGTTTCAACCGATTCAATAAATCATACCACCTGCAGAATAGTGATCACCGAAACCTATTTTATCGGCGTATAGTTTCAAGTTCGATAAACCGAAAATTCTCCTAATATGATAATATCGCATGTTTACAGCATTTCACGTGATATATGAAAGAAGTAGGTATGCTGTTGAAATTTTTCGTGACAAAAGACTTGAACAGTAGAACTAAGAAAAAAGGCACAATGGCGACAGCATCGTTTACTCATAAAAAATCTATTTGATTAATCATTTCAATTTTATAATAAGCAGTTATCGCGTATAAATGTGTGTTCAGACATTCATATATTTTACTTATTACTTGCTTCAGTGCCTTCGTAGAGTTTTGAGTTTCAGTTTCTGTAATACGAAAATGTAGGATTTTATTGTTAGCATTGGTTATTTTCAGTGATTCAAACCACAGGACAGATACGAGCGGAAAATTTTTAGGGCCGAAGCCTAGGCTTCAGCCTGATGGTCAATCCTGGCCTGATTGTGATGAAGGGAGACTTGGGAGCAGCGTTCCACAGCGACTACTGTCATCACTGAAAATATATTCCCTTCGTCAAACATCACGATCGAAGTTATTACGTCCGGTCCGAAGGCTAAGCCAATCCCTACGCGAATAATTTCCACTAGATAAAGTGATAAAATAAAAGATCTAAGATTTCGGAATATCGATGACGCCATGGCTCCCAATATTCAGGTATGAGAGGTGACGGAACTAGAATTGCGAAACCTAATATATATCTATATATATAATACTCACGTACGAAACCGTGGAAATAGGAGTTCGAACAACACGTTGATTTTCCATTACAACGCTGACACACAAATGACTCAAGTCAAATTCCTTGTTCTATCGACGATCGTAAATTTCGTATTCATACGAGGCGACTGATGATTGTACGCCTTAAACGGTTTCATGAAATCGCAGTCACATATACCCGCAACACTTCGTCAATATGGGCTGTGCCAAAGAAGTAAGTGAGTGTCCAGATAAATTCAGCGATATCCTGAACTTGGTGATATACTACTTTCTAATTGCCGCAAACAAGCGATAAGACTATCGTTCATCGCGAAGAAGCACAATCTTTACTCTTATCTTCGATACAAAAAAAAATCTCTCATACTTGACCTTTGAAGAAAGAGTATTTTTATCGGCACTGCAAGAATGTACAAAGTTATTTAAGTAGACCCAAAAAATTAATGAGGAATATGAAGAGATTGGACCTGTCTACTGAACGAAATTGGAACGGCAAACGACGGTAATTGATTCGGAAGAAGATAATTGATCAGCTTGCTGAAATGCGGCAATAATCATTGAATACAAACACCGTTCATCCGCCGCGGTCCGTATAATCTTAGCAGATTTTGGTCTCTTATACTTCACAAATAGCTTCCGAGGCACGACCTGCGCCGGTGTTCTATTTCATTTCGCCTACTTTTTTTATTTAGAACGATTAAGCGGGTCCAGTCTGCATATTTTTAACTCTATAGCCTGAACGTCAGACACACGAAGATGACGGGCATATGGAAATATGTATATACGAAACGACTGGGGGACAGGGATAAAATTAATCATCCCACATCCCGAGGATAGAGATTAATTTGAAAGGAAAAACAGTTGGAAAGCCCCTTCTCACTTTCTTAGATAGTGTTGGGTTCGTGGTTTCTTGATCGATATAAAATCCACCGCATTAGGATAATAAAATTAGAATCCAAACCAATGAAGGAAAAAACAAGTGTGGGAAAACAGCAAAAAAGGCAGAACTATAATTAGAAACGATCTCCTTTCCATCTCTCAGCATGGAGAAATCGGAAAAGAGTATTTCATGTAGCACTACGTACTATATCTTTCCAAATTTAGAAATAAGAATCTATTTATTTCCGGCCTGTGAGTGCATGAGGAAAATTTTTTTTCTCACAAGATCTTGGTGCCATATGAATGTTGTCGAAAAATTTCACTTTTCACCAGCACCTCAAGGTGTCGACGTTCGTTTGTCACTGTTAAAGCTCGGCACGTTATTCGGTGACAGCGATCAATCATCATTAGCAACGCGAAACTCGTGACTCGAATGTGGCCGGTTCATCTCTTAATGGACACGGCAGCACGTATTAAGTATATATCCGTACAAATCATACTAAAGAGATAAGAGTACCTGCTCATTCCATGCTATCGTGTACTACATCGGAACTTATGATCAGTTCGCAGTACACGCCGTCACTCAATACTTCATTCGCACATCAATTACTTCAACTTCTAGACTTAGGATTCAACGATCCCAACATAATTGGAATTTTTCAAGCACACAATAAAATAATGTGTGATAAAATTGTTTCTCGTCGTTTCACGGGTAGCGTTAAGACATTAACTTCTTGTCACACACATGATCCAACAGAAACGTCAAAATATTTGCTCATCCGTCACTGTTGGATTTCGCAACAGAAACGGCGTATGTCTGGTGAACAGTCTTCAGTTACACGTTTCTGAAACCCGTATCACAGTTTTTTACATCTAGTTCGAGTTCGATTGACTCTTTGGTCAACTTTGACCCTGCAAACGATCGGGGCTAAGTCGATTCCTGAAACCAAGTCTATCGACGATCGTCACTTTTGTGCAGCTGCGGGTTACTTAACTTTCTAACCGCATTCTGTATTGACCTGGTAATTGGAATAATTGGAATAATTGGAAAATATCAAAGCGTTCGCGATACAGCTGGCGGTATTTTCTTGCTGGACTCAGGACTGAATTGATATCAACGCGCAGAAACCGCCTTCTTTTTATACCTAGTTGTGTTTTTTTCAGATTATTAAGATTCCCAGTTATGTAGCCTGAGGCCAATGCAGCTAAATAATTAAACGTTGACCATATTTATTTCTATTTCAGACTGGAAAAAAAAAACCGTTCAATTAAGATACATAATTGACAGTAATAGAGACTCTTGAAAATACTAAATTACTAGAAAGAATCTCGGCTCGAATACCGCTGACAATCACTGTCCGCAGCTTCTCAATGGTCACTGATAGCTTTTAGTCGGCATAATAAACTCATTAACATCTTGTCGCTTCTACTTTTTTACGCTTGCAGTTGGACGTGACTAAGTTCAGAACCGAGCTCGGATGGATTTTAATCTCATTTGTAAAGTAGACAACCGTATAATCTGACACCGGGCTTGCAACTTGCCGATTTTTACCTCACGTTCATGCCTTGGCTGATTGCTATATTATAGTTTTACTTTTCATGTCAGATAGATTAAATAGGAATTCAAGACTACGGAATGAAGTTATCGCTTCTGAATTAATCACCGCAATAATTGTGGCCAATTATAATTATCTGTGAGCGATAAGCCGCGTGGAATAGGTGAAAATCCGAGGACCCATTTCAACGTCATTTTTTTTTTCCTTTTCACACGCAATGAAAGCACATATGAATAGATGCGTTTGAACGAGTTAATCGCAAATTCATCGATCCGGATTTAACCTATTGGGATAGAACAGTGACGTCACACTAACGGGATGTCGATCTAGCTTTGTGCATACTCGTCTCCAAGTCACGATAAGACTGTGAACAAATGAGCTCGTTAACGGTTAATCGTATCATCGACATTAAAACCCATGGCTGAGTCAATATAGACATTAACGGGAAATTAATTAGATATTTCTATTTACGGTCACTTTGCTAATTCGTGTAACGTGCAATAAAACACGGTACTTATCATTGAAACTAGGCTTCCTCGTGAGGAATAATTGAAGCATGAAGAGGAAAAATTGTATCTCCATAAAGATACAACTTTTTATGGATCGGAATTCTTGGCGCCTTACTTTTCAGACTGACGAGCCACGCCTCGTAATTCAAAATTCGCTTGTTTGAAACCGGTTTCTTTTTTCAATCACAGCTTTCTGGTTACAAGTTGGATAATAATCAACCTGCGATTCGACCTGCGAATGCTCAACTTCTTGGTCTTTTTATAAACAGAGGAATGTAGTCTGGATTCTTTATCCGCGCAATGAGTTTGTATATTGATGTTACCTTCTGTCCATAAACACTCGAAAAGTTGAGTGTGCGGAGTGTAAAAAAAAAAAAAAAATTGCGAATTTCGGAGCTAATTTCTGTTGAATCCCACACTTTCGGAAGGCTGGGAAGTTTATCGTGTCAGCAGAAAAAAAGAAGTAAGACGCACTCAAAATTATTCTTTCGAAGGTTCAGGCTTCAGATTTCAAAAGTCAACAGACGAGCACGAAATTTAATACTCCAACCTCGAACTCGGTTACAAAACTTGACCGTGCTATACGGGTCGCGCGGTAATTTCAACGAGACAGAAATCATCGCCTTATACGGTACTCGCTATCACATGCGAAACCAATTGAGCAATTACATCGGCAGAGATAAAATGTATCTGCAGACATCAGACATCAATTCTCTGGTATTGAATCTGTTCCATTTAGCAAGTTTAATTCTTCGTGCATAGTTCAACCGTATTCGGTCTAGTCTTGGCTCGATCACTCCGATCAAAATTTATAGTCCTAGAATTTGAGAAAGTCTTGCTGTCAACATTCGCGAGGAAAAGTCGAAGACATTTTCATGCTCATATTCTCAGGACCTTACAACCTTTCGAAGGTTGAAAAAACTCTTCAAAGGTTGTTCACCGGCTGTTGTCAATCCGGTGCAAGTGTGTAACCTTCCATATTCAGTCTATACCACACGGGTCATCGAGATATATATCAGCACGCGAATCAAGTTTCAGTTCAACCTGTTACTCGAAGCTGTTGATTAGCTTCGTCGGCATTCCCTTACTGGAAAGGAGACAAGAATGTCAACAAATGTCCAAGGGACAGAGGGATCTTCGTGCCTGGCTTGTAATTTACTTTTATTGTCTCGCAGTGATCAGAATATAGTTCCGTCAAATTTGACTCAGCATATCGTGAACAGGATTGAAATTTGATAAAACTGTTGCAGTCGAAACAGCTACTTTTCTTAGCCTCTAGCCGTTCCAAAAAGTACGAGAAAACCGCTGAAAGTCACGACCTGCATTTCAATGCAGCCATACAGGCCTACAGGTACACACAACAAATTCAACGAGTCATCGCCAGACGTAGTGTCCAAGAGAAATCTCAATTCCATGCCATGAGTCACTGAGTCACGACCGAAGGTGTGTTACGAACGAATCTGAATACCCATAGTCTATACTTATTCACACGTATGGGTACCCTAACCTAACCATGCGTATAAGGGCATGATCAAGGATCGCGTGTAATGAACGATGAGAATGCCTTCTTGCACTTCTCTCATGCCGCAGGACGATCTCCGATACTCATCACGTAGAAATCTTCACGGAATACATAAAAATACCGAAGGTATACGGAGATAACGATCCACCATGCGCAACTTGCGCCCTTATGAATGGAATGTACAGGAATTTTTAAACAAACTGGATAAACGCAAATTCTTCAATTGTCTCATTTCATTTTGGGTCCCATTTCACATCATCAATGACCATGACGTTCACGTCGTGTGACCGTTATTAAGGACATGCGGAACTTTTGAAGAGACTGACGTCAAGACCACTACCCGCGTTATTCGCAATCTGTGCTGATGAAAAGAATTGAACGCGTTTGTTACAACGATTGGCGAGAATTCTGTAGATTGCTTTTAACAGGTTCTCACAAGCGTTGATGTTGTCTGATTGATATGAACTCGAAACAGTAGACATTGGAATAAAAATGTGCATTGCTTCAGGCGGAATTTTGTTACGACTTCATGGACCACACTGCATTATTCATTTGCTCCGTACAGAGAGAAATAAAAGAAGTGGAATGATTCACGAAAATTATCCCCCTGCAGTGTGACAGACTCTCAACTCAACTCTGAAATTCTTATCTTCATTCGTTCAATGATTTATATTCAAGGTTAATATACGGGTGCAGTGAATGGATGGCGAAGTTAAGTTGTCGAAGACGCGCAGCTTCGCCTCGTGACCGTGATCTGAAAGGATGCGAGTCGCTTCGCGCAGTATCTAATGGCAATTACCTTGAATGTAATTGACCAATTGCACATATGCAGCGATACGTCGCAGTTCCCAAAATACTGATGATGGCAACGATATCATATTCTCGTGATAGCTTATCATAGCTTTTTGACGAAAAAAAACCTCGTCATTGACATCGTAATACAGACTGTCACATCAATTAATGAATCATTTTATACCTGTATAAAAATAAACCTATTTTCCAATTAGTTTCTCCATAACGACACGCCGATTACCTCATATCGCTGCCTCCTAGCAAGAAGATCCTTATTCAGAAAAGTCGGGAATAAGATCCTTATTCAGAAACGCTGGGAATTAGATCCTTATTCAGAAAAGCTGGGAATTAGATCCCTATTCGCGACGAAAAGCAATAAGATCCTTATTCAGATTAAATTTCAACAAGATCCTTATTCGAGCGCGGCTGAAAAAGTCAGGTTGGCACCACTGCTTCGAATTGGAAAGACGCGGGGTTTGAGCCGGGATAAAGCCCTGCACCTTCTCTATTATCTAAAAACTAATCGTACCCAAGGTGAGTGCACCAGTTAGTGACACTGTTCCAGTTACTGACATTTTTTGGTTGTATCTCTTGTAACATTATTTCGAATATCATTAAAAAAAATCGTATCTTATTCTCTGAGCCTGTAGTAACTAGTTTATGTCATAGACAAAATCATAATTCTTATCATTCCCTGACAACTCTAGAAAATATAAGTGTCGGTAATTGAACAGATTTTTTCAGCCGTAGGAGTGTATTTGAATGAAAAATTAGACCCTGTATGAATATAAATTCTAACGGATATTTCTTATTAATTCATTCGTAGTAATTAATATAAAAATTAATAATTTTGAATATCCGCGCGCATCGGACATGCAGCGTTGCAGAATTGTCAGCCAATGATAAGAATTCTGATTTTTTCCATGAAACAAACTAATTACTACAGGCTCAGAGAATAAGATACGATTTTTTTATGATATTCGAAATAATGTTACAAGAGATACAACCAAAAAATGTCAGTAACTGGAACAGTGTCACTAACTGGTACACACACCTTAAGTACGATTAGTTTTTAGATAATAGAGAAAGTGCAGGGCTTTATCCCGAAGCCCTTTCCAATTCGAAGCAGTGGTGCCAACCTGACTTTTTCAGCCGCGCTCGAATAAGGATCTTGTTGAAATTTAATCTGAATAAGGATCTTATTGCTTTTCGTCGCGAATAGGGATCTAATTCCCAGCTTTTCTGAATAAGGATCTAATTCCCAGCGTTTCTGAATAAGGATCTTATTCCCGACTTTTCTGAATAAGGATCTTCTTGCTAGGAGGCAGCGATATATAAACATGCTTTGCGGAATCTATCTACATCTATTAATTAAGTTACATCACTTATACTAATCCACTATAGATTTAGATGTAAATGAGTCAATCTGTTTTGTTTTGTCTGTATTGAAATAATGTATTCCTCTACTGACTTCATCCTCAGTTGTAATAAGAATAACAATCATTCCCTGTAACATTTTATTGTTCCACTCGAAGATAAGCTGACTCGTTTCAAGTTACTACATATATGAACGGAGCAAATAAGTTCACTGTATTACAGTACTGAATAAATACAGCTGCAGTTGGTGGAAAGAGAGAAAAAAAGTAAACCAATAAGTTACGTACGCCATTTACAATTCCGTATGAGGAACTTAGACCACCTTAAGAATTATCACACAGTGCAGTACGGTATCGGCTACGGCAGTCTTGAAGTGGTTAAACAACGCCATCATAGATCATCTTCTTACTCTGATTTCGTAACCCGCCTCGTGTCTTTCAACCACAGTTGCTTTTTAACAGCACGGAAAAAAGTTTAATCAACATAGATTCTACAGAACAGTTTAATTAATGTAGATAAGCTACATATCTTCTATTATAAAAATTGAACACGAAAATAAGTGACGAAACTATAGATCATACGAAAATGGTGATCTGTGATTAGTAAAGTTGTGCAGAAAAGTGGCGCTTAGAAATTCGTATCACCTGTTAGTGAAATCTATCCTACGGAGTTGGACAGCAAGTTGCGAATGCAAAGGCCAGTATAAGCGACCTCATCAGCTCGGGGTCTAGATTTCAATAATACCGAGGCCAAAACCTAGACTGAACGATTAGACTCACTAAGCTAGGTAAATATTGACTCGATACGGCAAATAACACGGATATCATTTACTCGGTAATTATAGATATTCAGAGTTGAGAGTATGGTAAATGGAACATTGCGCCACCGTCAGTGGTCGAGGAACTATTACATTTCCTACACCAACTGTGTGAGTATTCATAAATTTCCATGTATACACGGAGAAAAATCGCCTGTTCAGAATACCATAATTAATGTAAATTTTACCGAAGTCGCTGGTGCGTATATGGATGGAATGCCTGTACGGTAGTCTCTACTTTATTTGTCTAGTAAAGCTCGAATCTCAAATTCTGATTCTCACAACCGACCCCGGCATCAAAATTACAAAAACATATGTTATGCTTACTCCTTTCAGGCAGCTCATTTACTAGTCACTGCTGTGAGTGCTACCACAAAACAACGACAAATCTACTAGTCAATGCTGTAAATTTACAAGAGCATGCAGTGAAAATTACTATCACAATATGGTTCATAGGGCGAGCTGCAATCGTTGGAATAACCAAACTATACAGTCGTAGCTAAAATATTGTTTTGCATGTTGTACTAAACTGTTTGGTAAAATTAACTGTACAGGCATTCCATCCATATAGGGACTTGCCAGTCTGGTAAAATTTACCAGAAGTTCTGTGATTGTAACGCATGAGGTGAACTTATATAAATAATGAGTCTGTAATCAGAATATTTTACAGTTTATTTAACATTTATTAGATTTACATGAATACTTACAGGAAAAGATTGATACAGGTATATAATCAATTGCACAAAGTCATGAGGCGGCGTAACGTGTAGTTATACGTAAGTCTCCGACTCGTTGGCAGTTAATAAAATAAAAGAAATTAGGCTTATATGTGAATCCATACCTGGATTTTCAATTATTTCGTAGCGCCAAACGTATCAAAATTCTGGGTCGGTTTCTCCAGCTTTCTCGGTTGATCCAAGTTTTCGACGTTAGTGGGGTCCGGTTGTGCAGCAGTGCTGGATTTCTGTGGGATGAAATATCGGCCTATATAATAAAATTGTATTTTGTATAGAAACTGAAGTCAATGAACAGTTACGTACATCATACGATTAGAAGTGAACAAATAACATCACATACCAGTCGCCAGCTGTAGAAACGAAGATAAGTAGTCTGGCACTAAGTTTTGGACTTCATCCGAGCTTTGGGGAGACGGATTATTCCCGTTGATCGCGTTGATCACTGATATATTACTGGCGTCGCCAGCGTAGTGCGCCATAATGCCTCGATTTTCAAGACGCACAAAACTATGTAAATTTTCTGTTGACCGAACCACGCACTGTGGTAATTTTCCCTCCAAAAACGTGTTAGGGGCATAAACTAGTGAATACCACTGCAGCGGCATGCAGATCAAACCGGTGTCTATAGCCTTCCTATGACGGAGCCGGTAGAATTCACCACGCACTGCGCTATTTTTCCCTCCAAACGCGTGTTACTAGGATAGGCTGGTAGACGTTACCAGAGGGACGCCGATGCATACCCGAGTCGAAATTTTGGCCCTCATATAAGCCTGCAGGTACTAAATAGAACCTTATTTAGTACTTTTTGGTCCTCACGCCCTATTTAGAACCTTCGGAGCGCTATCTTTTCCATAGTTGGACCTCTTGTGGACCTGCACGTCCTATTATAACCTATTCTAGTACTCCATGGGTATACCTTTTCCATAGTTGGACCTCTTGTGGACCTGCACGTCCTATTATAACCTATTCTGGTACTCCATGGGTATACTCCTTTCGTATGAGAGCCTGTTTAGTGCCTTGACGTCCTCAAAATGTGCTGCAGCATTTGGATTGGTAATTAATATTCTACGCACGCGGAATAATTATTGCAAAAGTATAGTTATTGAAAATGACTGCGTTTGCAGAGTTTGCAGAAAAACCTAGAATTTTCAATTACCTGAATAATTGAATAACACAATTGATAATTATCTGAGTAATGAAAAATAAATTTGAATTACATTAATCATTACAGAAGTGATAAAAAAAGAATTCGAATTACATTATTTATTACGCAAGTAATGAAAAAGTAAAAACCGTTCAAGAATTTGTGGGAAGTTGACAGAAAATTATTCACCACAATTTGATCGAAAAATGAATGATATGAATATCGCACGCCTACAAAAATAGTGTAACGAGTCGAATATTCCAAATTTTTATTTCATCGCGGAATATTACTCAGAAAATATTGTACTGTTTTGACAAAAAATAGTGGACAAGTCAAGTTACGGTATTGCTCCAGGAAGATAATCAAAATTTAGCTTTACATGTGAAAAAATTACATAATTTGATTGCAGCAGCCAAATAGCAGTATGAAACAACCTTTTTCTTATCTAATACGTTCCAGAGAAATATTACGTTCAATATAAAATTTCAGAAAAATAAAAATATGTGGTCACGTTGACTGAGAACTGATTCCACTCCAGAGGCAATTTTCTTGAATCGAGATTTTTTTAGATGTTACACTATTGTTCTAAGCGTGCGATTTTCGAATATTACAACTTTATGCCGTTTGAAATTCGAGATATAGTTTCACCGCTCACGGGGTTTGTGAGATTAAAGAAAAACTTTTTTGAAATGCTCCTATGATTACTTAAAAAATTTAGGTATTAGAAAATATTATATCATAAATATTACTACGACTACTATTATAATAGTGCAGACTGGCGCTGTGGCGTGGCAAGCGGCACGAACTCGCCTGACGCCGCCATATTGTTTCGATTCGATATGTCAACGGCTACGAACGCGTTGTACGGCTCGGTCACTAGTTTAAAAAAATTTGCTTCTTGTATTCACTTCTCCAACAGATTTGAACTTGAACTCGGTATCAGGTGAGTGAGTTTAACATCTACACATTTTATATATGGATTATCGTCGAACAAAATACATTTCTACGTTCGGGCATCCGGTAATCCGCTACATAACCTAACTTTGGTCTAACGTTAATCTTTCCCACTGTCACGGAGTGACTTCCGACTCTCTGCCCGAAATTCACTCTTCAAGTATCAAACAACTTAGTTGTCTAGTTGTCTATTGCTCTACAATGTGAGAGTATATAGAATAGTCATGTAATTATTCACAAAATATAACCTTGCCCTGTAATTATTTTCACCGTCTACACCTCTTCAGTGAAATGCACACTCAGTTAGAAATATACTTCTAACCGGATATGTTTAATGCTTACAGGTGTGATACATCGTTGCGATATGTATTTTCTGACGATGAAAGGATCGCCGAGTCTGACAGTGACGAGCTGGCTCCGCAAGAGTACGGTTTTACTCAAAATTTCACGAGTCTTACGAACATTATCACGAATTTTTGGTTTTTGTGTAAGCACAAGGTAACATGAGGATAGGCCAGCGGCTGACTTGCTTACCAAGCAAAATATGCATGATACTACTGAAGCGGCGTCGGGTGATGTTTCGTAGTTTTAGTAGTTTGCTTGTCACGCGATTACTTTGTTTCATAGCAGAAAGCAATATTCTCTGTCTCGATCTTTAATTCCTTTCTAAGGATAGACCCTAAGAAAATTTGAAAAATTTGTGAGTTTTTATGGTATATAAAGTTAGAGTGGGAGAGCTCTGATATCCAAAAGCACGCGTCATTATCTAAACTATGGTAGTGTGGGGCCCGGTATAAGTTTCCAGTCCCTACGACGAAGTTGAGACACGAAGGAACCTTCCGCTAAACCCTTCCGAAGCTCTCCGGAGAGGTTCAGCGAAAGGTTCTTGCATCTCATTTTTCATCGCATGGGTTTTTACTTTTTACTATTGGACCAGGGCCTACCCTCAATTACTCCTACGGATATTTCCTTCACATATGATAAAATCGCACCATGAATCAGTCATAAGTATATCGTGATATCTCTAAGACGTAGTAAAAATTCTTCAAACTAATTTTGATACTTTTCAAGTCATTGTAATTCCGGGGATCAGTTTTTTGTGGATGTAGCATCCCATGTACATTTTATGGTAAAGGACCTGCAGAGGTCTTGAGGATATAGAGGATATAGAGGACCTGTAGAGGTCCTGAGGATATGGAGGGCCTGTAGAGGTTTTAAAGATGTCCTACTTTGAACCTAAACGTGGAAGAAACGGAAATATCGGACACTTTTAGGTCTAGAATAGGTCCTCTTTTCAATACAAAGTTAGTCCTCCATAGGTCCTACTATGTCCTACCAAACGTAGGACCTGCAGGCCCACACGAGGGTCTAAATTTCGACTCGGGTACCGTTTCGATGGTGCTACTACCAATGGAGCTGGTATACGATTCGTCACACTGTGTGACAGAACTTACCAACTGATTGGTAAACCATGCACTCGTCGCTGTCTGGCTAACTCGACTATGCAAAATGTATATAATACTTAAATGTCGGTACAATTTACCAGTGTGACATGAGTAGAAACAACCGTAACTTTGTAGCAGTTTTTACGTTGACGCATGTACTTTAAAGTGTACAGATTTATAAATACGAACAAAACTTTAGTACTGAGTACCGAAAAATGTTTACCTGCGCAGTATGGTAATCTGAACAGGGGGATTTTTCTCCGTGTATTAGATCAGATCTAAGAGTTTCAATAGGCCAGTCAGTCCGGACAACCAATTCACAATAAATCCAAAATTTTCGGAATTTTTATGCCAAATTAGCGCGGCTATAAAAACCAATTATAAAATTTTGCAATCTTTCTCGAACTACGGGATATCGTCGAAATTAAAAAAAAAAATGAATTTCGCGATATTTTCGCCAAGCAAATTCCAAAAGTTCTACGAAATCGAAGTAGTGTCAAAGGCAGTATTGTACATCACTCATCAAATCTGGAACCACTTGAAGGGTACGGAACATTCTTCTTTAATCAACAATTAAGGATTTGTGTTCGCAGTAAATTACCAAGAAAAATTTGAGATTGTCAATTGATATAGTTTGTTTTCCTATCCGCCCTAATTTTCCACAAGTTTTGGATTTATGGTTAAAATTTCAATTTTTTGTGTCTATAGAATGATTGGTCGACGAGACACAGTTCGACATTTTCGTTCGCGAATTTTGAAATCGTTATACCATCGAATATTCACACTGCGAATATATCTACACACGTGAAGCGATAGCAATCTTCAGGGTCGTTGAACTGAGCGACGAAAAATGTTCGAAAAGAAAAAAATAGAACGATCAAAAAATGCCTTCGCAAAGAAGAAACAGTTTTCCACGACTTTATCATTTGGTCGTAAATCAGAGAGTCTCGTGACTATAGCGTAGGAAAATATTCTTCAGACAAGAGCCACTCGAAAGCAAGAAGGTATCTCATTGTTAGCGATAGAGTCAAAAGTTTGGCGAAATGAAGTAAGAGGGAAAAAAAAGATCAGAGCAAGACAAATTGCTGGCACGACGTAACGTACCTTTATGCAACTACGTTACATACACCGCGGGATACTTGATAAAGGAGAGACATGACCACCTCCACTTTCGACTTACCGCTTCAATGCTGCACTTGCCCGAGATTAATGACCCTACAGAAAACTCTCTTCGAGGCCCTGTTCTTTGGCCTCGGGCCCGACGATTACTGGATGCGACTTTATGTTGGTTTAGAAATTCAAAGGATGACGAAACTGGGATTAAATAAATCGGAAATCACACCTGATTTTCCATCATTCAAATTGCTACCTTGAATCAAGGTAGCGACAATTTCACTGAAATCAAATTCTCTGACTTTTGCCTGACATTTTTCTGCCAAAAATGCATTATTCCCATCCCTTTTTTTTTAAATAAAAATATTGTCAATTTGTCGCAGCGCATGAAAAGCAAGAAATTCGCGACTTAGATTTAAACAAGTGTGATATGGAATTTAAGTCGACGCTAGGATACAAAAGACTCGGAAATACAATCTATTATTCAAATATTTATCACAAGAAACAAGTACGAGAAAACATTCCCTGTGGATCAGTGGAATTGCCTGATTTTTAACATAACACAACCTCGCAGCTGTCTCTTATCATATCAGTGCATCGATGCAGCTACTACCTAATGTAATAGTATTTCAATCGCGGAATACAATTCTGATGACATACCTGCGCAATAATGATATATACATAACGCCACTTGTTGAATGTGCAATGACAATAATTCCTCAAAAATTTATCCCCAATTGAACGTCACTTATTTATTCTAAACTCGAATATTTTTCTTGTATAACACTGCCTCTTTATCAAAGTACTTGCTGGACATTTTTCCTTATTCCAAGTAAATTTCCAGTTTTCCTTCCTCATTCCATAATTATAACAATCAGCAGGCGATATGCCGCTATGCCAGCATATTCTGCACAGCATCACATACGAGCTGCATGAGCTGGGCTGATAAACCAGCAAACCGATTTCATCAATCAAAAGTGGCAGTTTCAGCATGCTGTACCTTTAGGACGAGAAATATCGGGAAATGTTGGAAAATGTCGGGAAAATGTCAGGAAATGTTGAAAAACGTATCGACATGGTGGCCACTTTTTTCCGAAAAAAAATTCCCTGTCTTTTCCCTGACTTCCCCTGACTCGTTGATCAATTTTCCTCGACCGAAATTCTAATATTGTCTTGATTAGTGCTACAAGATAATGCCCCCAATTCTTGATTTCATTCCGATGCAAATTGATTCGGAAATCCAACAATGTGGGGAAAAATTATATGACATTTTTTTAATTTTCTTTTACTTTTCTTTTTATTTTCTTTTACTTTACCCCTGACCAAGTTTGAAATTCGCTGACATTTCCCTGATTATCTGACCAATTTTCGTTTTTCATGACATTTCACGGTTTTCCCGGTTTTCCCTGACCGTGGCCACCATGATCGAGAAATGTGGAAAATGTGGTGTACAGATTTTTGCCAGTGATTCACGCCTCGGTTTATAACATAAAATTTTCTGAAGTAGGAACGGCTACGGGAACGGCATACGGCTACTCTCTGAGCTGTGCGGGGAGTGCAGAGCATCGAGGACGCGTGTATGTACATACGTTACCTATAGTTGCGCGGTGATCTTCGGCGGGAGTAAACTAGCGAGAGACAGAGCAGCGGTGTGGCTCGTGCCGAAACGAACCTGATGAAGGTTCACTCTTGGTATAGTGAACGCCGAGAACGAAGAGCAACAAACGGTAGGGATCAATCAGTCGCGAACCTCCGCGGTAGTAAAGCGGTTCTACTCACGGTACGCGTTTTACGATCTCTTGAATGGTGAGGTGAAAAAAAAATCAAGAATTCAAAACGATAGTGATTCGATGCAAGATGTCGCGAAATAGAACTCGGTTCTGATACAGTGATGTGAAAAATTGTGTCTGTGTCAATCTTTAGACAAATTTACAGTGATTAACGGTTTTTATAAGTAGCGTCAAACGTCACCATGTGGAGAAGTTTGATCACCGTTTTATGTGCTACTGGTAAATTTACGTTCTTTTTGTTTAGTTTTAGTGATTTATTATCCTATCTAGTACTTTTTAATTTTTTCTTATCCAATCTAATTCTAATGCAGAATTATTTGAGAAGACTATACGTACATTGAAATTAAAAGTTACACATGACAGAACAGCAATTTTTTCTTGTTTTAATTCTGTTTCGCGTAAATATATGCATGAATTTTTTTTTTTTTTATCAAACGTCGTGATCATCCTTATCGGAATACCGAATCCGAAATAATATAAACCATATGCGCAAAGTTCTACTCGAAAAAATTCTGACATAATACTTTAATCCTAGCCAGATGATAGGCTAGTAAAATTGCGTCAATGAATTGGCACACATATTCGGATCAGATTGTATATCTACTCGACCGAACTAACGTCTCTCGTGTCTATTGTGGGCCTGCTGTACCATTCTGTCAATCTTTCAGTCAATATCGAGGACAGTCTAAGAAGCTCAGTTGAAATAGACTGAAGAAATTCCGATTTTTATGATGAAAAATTCACAGAATCTCGAAAATAAATTGACAATTAATTATTTGGTTTTCGAACGGGAACTATAACATGGTGGCCACTGGTCAGGAAAAATCAGGAACGCAGGGAAAATTCAGGGAATCCAAAAAATGGTCAGGGAAAAATCAAGGACCTTTTATGCTGACAGAAACTGGATGATATCGAAAATGGACTGACTGAAGTTAACCATTTGACACAAATTTTCCTCGATGCTATTCCAAATATCTTTAAAAAAAAAAAAAAACTATTTTCGGTTTTGAGACTAAAATTTTCGAAATTTATCATCAGATATTCTCCCGATTAAATGTCGTTTATTCGATCTGAATTCTTATGCTCTGACACGACAGGCTATAAGACGTAAATTAGCAATAAATTACTTAATAATAATTGAACAATAATAATACACACAGTAAAACATTAATTAGCAGTAAAATCCCATCCATGCCTTCTTCACAGCAGTAGTTAAAACTCGTAATGATTAATCTTTCAGATACTATAAGCCAGCGACTGATTGATAAATATTGCGTGCCCTGAATTTGAAATTGAATAACAAAAACGTGTCAAATTTATCACGATAAAATCTTTTCATTACCTTAATGTCACAATTTTTACTATTCGAGTTGGAAATTATCCGTCAGTCTAACCGCTGAACAGAACAGCGCACTGGGTTATCAACCGCTATACAATGCGAAGCATTGCCGTGACATAATAATCGTCTTATCTACCTCGTAAAACGCAACAGAATATCGTGTGATGAAAAATGATGTCATTCATCCCGAGGTGCCTTAAATTCGTAGAAAAATTGTAACGATAGTTACAAATTTTCGCGTGAGACAGACGCAAGGGACCAGTAGCTCGTATTACAGTTGGATTAATGGCGATATTGAACTTCCTTATTCCAAGTTTGGTTCAACTACCGGTTTACCTCACACTCGATAGAGCGCGAGCTGAATAACGAGTAACCGCGAATTGATTCACCCGGCCCCTACGCTACGCAATCGCCATAAACTACTATAATAGTACAGCGATGCACGTTTGAAACGAGTAGCATAAATACCAGAAACATCAGCCATCGTTTAGATATTCGCATACAGAAAGGCGGCGTCTGCCTATAGACGTAATTATGTCACTAGTTTCAAGATAATTTTCATAACAGAACATTTGTACTTGGCAAACAATACAACACAGCGTCTCATTAGACACAGAAAAAATTGTCATGTGATATTTTTCGTTTTTTCCTTTTCAGGCACTGTTTTGGGCCACGGGCCTCGAAGTATCAGCGTGCTCCAAAACTCAGAGAACAATATTCAGACTGATGAAAAACGATACGCAAAACTTGAGGCTTCCGGGTGTCCGAATGAATTCGTACCCCTGGGAAGCAAAGACTGCTATTACATTAGCAGGGAAGTGGACAGTTGGCTGGAGGCACAATTTCACTGCGCGTCAAGGAACGCGACGCTTGCCGAACTCTCGGAGATGGACATGAACGAAGAGTTGAAGAAGTATTTGACGTATCAGCAATCGAGTAAGTCGAATTCATCATTGAATTACTTAAACTCTGAATTCTTTGGAGTTACTATTGAAGAAAAGAAAAAGTCACTATTTGACGTCACTTCAAAAAAAAAATCGACAAAATCGTTCGATAAAATGACCTCCGAAGAAGCAGATTATTTCAAGCTAAAAGTGGCACAAAAGTAGAGCAGAGAGAGAGTATATTCACCTAGCGTAACGGTTCGCCTGAGGAATAAGGAACAATTGGGTCTATTCGATGCTAGATAGCACGTAGATCGTGTTGCGTCATCTCCAATTGTTTGAATATCGGAGGAGATCGGCTTGTGTAGAGATAATTGGCATCGCCACGAATTTCTATTTATTTTTCATTGTTACAAACGCTAGTAATTCTGATGGCCGAAACTGGTAGACAGATTTATTTATTCTGAGTTTATCGTTGACTATATTCACTACAAGTTCACCGATTCAACTTTGATTTTGAAGGAAATATATTTCCAACAGAATTATACTTCTTCTTCTACTCCTATCATTTAGCTTTTAGGATTTCTTAGAATATATTTACCCATTTTTTTATCCTACGCTACACCATATATAATCATGTTGGGAATATTCTCTCCAAATTTAAAGTAAATCTTACGATCAGTTTATCGCTTCTCTGGTTGTATTTTTCGAACAAGTCTATCAAAAATTGTTGAATTTGTAGTCGATATAATGAACCATCGCGAAACCCTAAAGAATGAACAAATTCCACCCAGTAGTTGCGTGGAAAAGAATAATCTCACATTTACGTTCATTCTAGGAACAACTCAATCAAAGAGAAACTCTAGCGCGCTATGCTATGACGTCACTATTCAGTATCACAAGCTTGCCATCCAGCGTCTTCTGTGGGAACTTGCTCCTTACTTCTCACCTAGTATATTCATTCTAGTTTTTGCTTTTTATTGGAAGATATGTTAGGTTATTCAAATATTGCCCTTTAAATATTGTGAATTATGACGTCAGAGACGACCAGAAAATTAATCTGTCCAATGAAGTGTAGGAAGTGAAAAGAGGGTGATTCGATATCAAAGAGCCATCAATCACCGTCCTCCTATGATCTGATATTATTTTTCATTATTCTTTCATTTTCAGATCATGTTGAAAGATGGATCGGCGCCAGGTACAACTGGGGAACCAGGGCGTGGGAGTGGGGAATCACCGGGAGCAACTACACTTATGACGGATTTGGTAAATTAAAATCCGGAAGTGATCGAGTGAACCAGGAATGGCAGTGTGTCGTAATGAATCCAGAACGAAAATACGATTGGACACCTAGAAGTTGTTTCGACATCAAGCATTTTATATGTCACAAGGAAAGAAATCTAACAGGTAGCTTGAAAAAAATGTACGATTTTTGAGAAATTGCATATTAGGAATTGTCAGAGGGTGATCGTCGTTTGGAAAGTGAGACCTCAGTCATATAGCAACTTTCCAACTTCCTTATACATAAAATCAATGTAACGACTAGACTGCCTAATATCCGGAAATTTTGTATAAACATTCGATTCGTGTGTACGAAACCCATTGGAACTGTATTCTTTGCGTTAGAAGTCATCGCGAGAAGCGAACAAACAGCGTGGGTTGTTTCGGCACGAGCCCACGTAGAGGTTTTCTCGTTAGTAGTGGACGTCGAGAACGTAGAGAACCAAACTGAGGGATCAGTCCGTCGCGAACCTCCGCGGTCGTCAAGCGTCTCAACTTACGTCTCACGTTCTACGATCCTGTGCCAAGTTCATCGATATAGTGACCGATCAGGAGTGTCGCGAAAAATAACTGACCTTTAATACAGTGATGCGAAAAAATTGCGAAATTGCCAATTGTCGACAAAAACTTGTGTACACAAATTCAAAGTGGTTGTAACTTTTTCAACGGACACAACTCACACCATGTGGAAAAGCTTGATTGCAATTCTATGTGTAGCCGGTAAATTAACATTTTATCATTCTTTACTGGACCGATCTATGATCGATCTTTTCATTCAAACTGATTGGGATGCAGCTTCGTTTTTAATCTACTCTACTTTACGAAACACATTGATTAAACTCGATTGAAGAGATTATCATCAAGTTACATATTGCAGTACATCAAATTTATGCGATATCTTCATCTTCCAGAATTGAAACACTTGGGCAAATATGACACAATACTTTAATCCTAGCCAGAGGATAGGTCAATGAAATTGCGTCAGTGAATTGACACAGATATTCCCATTGAGATTGGTCAAACTGATACGACAGAATAAAATGCATTTGTATGTCGCGTGTCCATTACGAGCCGGCTATACGTTTCGCCGTATTTCTCCTAGTCGCTAGATACAGACGACTGAGAGTGCTGGAAGGTTCAGATTTAGCCGCGAAATGGGTTGATTAAAATAGACTAAAGGAATTTCCATTGTTCTTGAAAAATTCTCAGACTCTCAAGAATAGATTCGCCAACTGGAATCGGGAGGAATCGGAAGTCGTATATCAATCGCGAGTCTCTTTTCTGTCATAGACACGCCGCTGTCGTGTAGATCATAGTGATTTTCCAATTTGCATATGTAAAGTCAGAGTATTATGACACGAACCGATTAATTTGTAACATGAGTGATTCGATCTGATTACATATCTAGGAAAGTGTGTAATTACACTTTCTTCAAGTAAATTATCAAGATTGTCGCGTTCGACGCGTTTCTATCAAACCGTCTGCGGCTATGAGACCATGATCAATCATCTGGAGGGATCACACTATCCTTGTACCATAATCTAACTACACGAATGAAAGTGGTCGTCGTGGGTAGACTGATTGTAAGCCACGGCATCGTACTCGCTTACCTACATCTACCCACGGATCTAGACGCGAGACTAGACACACTATAGACAATTAAAAAAAAGAACCATCCACCGAATACTTCCATCGATTAAATTACCAATAAAAATAAAATTCGTCTATGTATCATAATTTAGGTCAATGTTAGCCAGCGGCTCATTGCTTAAAGTTTTACACTCCTAATTCGAAGTATATGTGCAAATGCGAGCTCTGAATTCGGCAAACCTTGAAGAATCTGTTTTTCTATTCTGCTCAATTATCAGTCAGTTTTTCTTACGGTCTTGCGGGGTTATCGTGATGTCATGATTTAATGATCGTCTCATCTGCTCGGCTCTAAATGTTAGAAATTGGATTCAAACACTACCATCTATTCCCAGTAACAACTGATGAAATTCGCGTGTGAAAATAGGCGCTACGAACCAGTAGCTCGTCCGGTAGTTGGCTTAATGGTGCCATTGAACTTCCTTATTCCAGTTTTGGTTCAACTACCGGTTTGTTTCACACCCAGTAGAGTGCGAGCTGAATAACGAGTAACCGCAAATTCTCCATAAACTACGACCGTCCCGCATGTTACATGTGCGTTTAAAACGAGTAGCATAAATACCAGAAACGCCGGTCTGAATGCGGTACCGGTTACATATTCACACACTGAAACCCGGCACTTGCCGCACAGACGCGATGATGTCACTAGTTTCGAGATAATGTTCACTGTAAAAATAGGCACGCGTCAATCGATATACAACCGAACACGACCTGGGACGTTCCGTTCCATCAGACGAGCAGAAATTCGAATGAAAATCGAATGAATGATTCATAAGTGTCGGAAGAAATGAAGATCATGATCATTCCAGGTTCAGGTACGGTGGCGGAGCTCCGGGAAGTCGTCGTTCCCCCGACCGACGTGACACCCACTTCCGCGTGTCCGGAAGGATTCGTACTCCTGGGGAAGAGAGACTGCTTCTACATCAGTCCAGGGGTGGCGAATTGGCTGGATGCACAATTCTTCTGCCAAGATAGGAAGGCATCGCTCGCCGAACTCCCGAAGAAACACTTGAATCGAAAGCTCAAGAAGTACCTGATGAGCCAGCGACCACGTGAGTCGAATGTTCCACGTTCAGTTATATGTATATTGAACTAGAGCAAACGTGGAGAGAGATTTTACGTAACGAGAAGCAATTGGGTACATTCGGTATAGAGATTGCTTGACTTGTGTAGTTTGTTTGTAGAACGAGATCGAGGATGGAAGACTGTTGCTTTGTAGCAAATAATGATCGGTTGTTCTATCATGAGAAACGATATGACTGTTCTCTCCTATGTTTAGCTGGATTCGAAAGATGGATCGGCGCCAGGTACAACTGGAACAAGAGAATCTGGGAGTGGGGAATCACCGGACGAAACATGACCTATGAAGGATTCAGCAAATGGAAATCCGAAACTGATCGAGTAGACGAGGAATGGCACTGCGCGGTCATGAATCCGGAACGAAAATACAACTGGGCAGCCAGAAGTTGCGTCGAAGAGAAACATTACATATGTCACAAACGTGCACGTTTTTCAGATAAAATAGGTACGATTGTCGATAATGAAAGATTGACTTTGCATGAATGTGTTCATAAATCATTTCTTAAGAATTCACATTTTATCGACATGAATCGTAGAAACGCCAAAATATGAGCAGATATTTTGAAACCTAACATTTTTCACTGTCTTGTCGGATCCTCAAGTATTGAAAAGTGGAAAGTCTGACTCATCAAAGTACGTTATTTCTAGGCAAAAAGGATAGAATCTCACCGAGCGTACAGCGCAGACAGCGAATTAAGAATCGAAAAAATAAAAAAGGACGTCTTGGTCCGAGTTTAGCAGACAGAAATGAAATACTGCCATACAGGGAACGGGAGTACAGAACGATCAAGAGGTCTGGTCCGGTGTGGAGTAGTGAGATGAAGCCAGGACAGGATTCCAAGACGATGTAAGAAGAGGAAACAAATGTTTCGCAATTTTTGTATCGACCGTAATCCCTGTAGAAAAGAACTTAACGATATTGAACGATTTTTTACAGCCTGACAAGGTGGGCACCGGGGACTAAGCACAGCGACAGACTGAAGCCTGTGAAACCCAAAGATCCTACTTTACCCGAGCTGTGGGTGAGCCGTAAAAAGGCAGAGGCAATGACATCGGACGGAAACTTTGTCAAGGGTGGAGAAGAGGAATCGTTACCGAAACTCACGAGTCCCGCAGGGGTTCCTCCGACTCTTTCTGACTCGATAGAGACAGAGACGGGCAACATGTTGACTCAGTTTGGCGGTCATATGTTTGTGTAAAAATGTAATGAATCGAAACCGTCAAGATTTTATCGTCGTCGACTCAGAGTAAAATTGGGTCTGATTAACACTGAACGCGTGTACTGCTAGCATCGTATGCATATTTGATAAGAATATTGATATAAGGGGGAAAAATCACGCAATTGATTAAAAAAAAAGGCGTTTCACTGTTGAAAAAACAGTTGATAAAAAAAAACGTAAGATAATCAGAAACTCTACAAAAGTTTCTTGAGCCAATAAACACTAAATACAGACAAATTTATGCCATTTGAACTCGTGGGAGTTTCTTTTAAGAAGTAATGTTCAATTTCATCTCACTTTTATGCCATAAGTTCATCATAGAATTCATAATTTCATAAACGGAGTATGTACTTGGGACATTCTATTGAATAATGAGAGTTCAGTCCGTGAGAAAATGTAATCGTAATTGTAATCCTGTTTCGTTCATCTCTTTAACAGAGACTTGAATGAGAATTTCTTCTATTTATCGTAAGAAACTTGGATTGAATCTGAGATAGGTATATAATTTTTTAATATAATACTCAATGCTCGTATTTAATCTGACGATAATTTCAGAAACTAAGATCAATGCGATCGAGTCGATTCGATAGACACAACAAGATCACGTGGAAAAATCTATTTCTTTGTTCCTAAAGAAGTAGAAAAACCGTAGATTTCATGCTCGTGTCTAAATACTTCCCGTCAAGGTTGAATATATAAGTTGACGATGCAAAGATGTATATGTTAAGTGGAGTCTTACGCTTCCGGGCTTTGAATAAAAAGTCACAAAAATTTACAATTAGTGTTACTTACTATTATAATTTGTATGTATCATCAATGTATCACATAAAGAAAAAAAGCTTCACTTGTAAATAGAACAATTAAGTCCACGATCTCTCTGTTCACTTCATAAATCATCACAAAACTTTCAATTTTCTCGAAAGTTGATGATAAATAACGACAAGATTTTGTCTCCGATGATCAAATATACCCTGTGACCCGGATTCGTTTATAAAGATCAATAAAACTCCTACCTTTATGTAAGTAACAAGGGCGTCGCCTTTCGGTTGACCATCTTGGTCTCTGTACAGCTTTATTTTGTCCTTTGCCTTATCGTCTCTAGCCAGGAGTCCGTACTTGGTGACTATCGCCGTAAGTTCTTCCATCGTTATATCCAAAGGAAGTCCCGTGATGTAGACAGCGGTGTTGTGAGCCTCGTCGACCTCGAACCAAGTCGAAGGTTCTTGAGCCTTTCTTTTAGCCTCTGCTTTCCTCTGCTCCTTTTCAGCTTTCGTTTCCACCTTCACTAACGGTTCGGGAGGCTTTGTTTCAGCCGAAGGATCTGTGAACCCGTAGCTCATCTGATATCTCGCTAGGAACTCGTCGTCCACCTGAAAATTGATTATGAGCGAGGAATTAGCGACGGAAATTTATTTCAGGGCCTCGAATCGAACAGAGCAGAGGCAGCAGTACCTTCGGAAACCATGCGCTCTTTTCTCTATCCCACATGTAAACACTGCCGTCGTTCGGGTCGGTGTAGGTATGAGTGTCGCCTTCGAAGCCATAAACACCTCCAGGGACTGCGGCTTCGGGACCTTTACTGCCATCACCATTTTCGGATGATCCTTGACCTGATGTTTCTGGATCGTCGGTGTCCCCAGGGGTCGATGACCTGAAATTACCAAAAATAGTGGTTTGAAAAAAAAATCATCTCGATTTCGTGCCTTCGTGTGATCTACGTTTGATTGAAGATTCCAGTTTTACTGTTTAGAATTCGATTGATTCGAGGATTTGATATTCAAGAAGTTGAGTCATGGTTCGTTTATGCGCTATTCTTTTGTAGTTCTATCTTTTCATTTTGAAGATTTCGTTAATCCAATTCGGTCAAAAAATTCGTACGATTAGCGAAATGTTACTTTACTTTACAACTTTCATCATTGGTCTCAGAACTATATTTTCGAACACGTAAAGATTTGCATAAAGACTCGTATTATTAGTAGTTTTAGACTAAGCTAAAGTCTTCCGAATCTGAACTCGAATTCGCAAATCACGTGAAAGACAGTGGAACTCAAAGGCAATCAAAAAAGTGCGAAAAGTGGTCATATCTCCTAAAATATCTTAAAGAACTGAACGATCCCAGGTCGATCCACGACTACTAATGATATGAGTCAGTATGCACAACTACAGCAAAATTGTCTGTAATATCTGAACCAATTCTTAATACTTTTTCAAGTTCAATCGATTAGATTATAGAAAAACAAAAACTTCTGAGACTGTATATTTGTTGAGCATTAAGAAAAAAAAGTTGTCCTTGCAAGAGTAGTTTTTACATAAGAATAATAAAAAAGTACGTAATAGATAGAATATATTGTTCTGAGTAAAAGTCGAAAAGCAGGATTGCAATGTCTTTGGTCCCCATAAAAGCTGAAGCTGAAGCTAGCAGCCAAAGGTGCTAAGTTCAATTAAAATGAGACAATGAGGCTATAGTATTTGAATTTTGTAAAATATTATGAAAAGGGATATATTCCCAAAAGTATAGACTGATGATTTTATTCAGGAGAACTTTGAAATGTTAGATTGGCTCATATCGAGTTGGATAGCTCACTCGGTTGAAATCCAATTAATAAGCGAAAAATTTATACCAAAAAACAAAACGAACCTTCCCCAAAAATTGCATCGAATAATTGTGAGAAAGCAATAATGAAGCTGAGCGAATATATAGAAGAAAAAAAAACAGAATCAAATGAGGGAAAAAAATTACAAAATGACAATAATATCAAATCATGCAGAGTGAAATATTGAGTCGCACTGTGTGCAAATTTGTCACTCAACATGTTACGATTAGATGATGAAATTCGTCGATTCTCTGGCTCTATTGACTCGATCAATTTCACTATCCATTAACAAAGAAAGTTTTTTATCAATCCAAAGATTCTCACCCTCGAATTTGTCCCCCAGATTCCTCAGCCTTGATAGAATCATCAGATTTATTTTCTCCAGTTCTAGAAACCCAAGCGTTCTGTTCAGCGTTCCATATCAGCTGCCGATTAGTTCCAGGTTCTGTGTAGACGCACGTAGATCCTTCGTAAGAAAGATGTTTAGCGTAATCTGGGGCCGGATTTGTACTCGGCTCATCTTTCCTCTCTACTTCTACTTCCTTCTCTAACTTCTCGGGTTTTGGCTGCTCTTTTGCTACCTCCGCTGGTTTCTTCTCGCTGATAACATCCTCCGTCTTTCTCTCCGGCGACTTGGGGGATTCGATTATCAGATCGGTCTTTATATTTATCGTGATCTTCTTCTCCGAACCCTTCCCCATGAACTTTATAGGTTTGCTCGGCGGCAGAGAATTCTTTATCACCACAGGCCTGGATACGAATTTCGCGGTGATCGGCTCCGGCTCTGGACCCGAACCTTCGTCATCGGTGTCAAACTCCTCTATCTGCTCGTCTGAGTCACTCATCGTCGATTCGATTATGCGCGGTTTTCTTAGGCCTGAAAAACCCGAGTTTTAGTCAACTTCGAGAGTCCGAATCACGGTTCGCACGCAGAGATTAAATCGCGCATGATAATTTTCAGTGACGATGTAGTTTAGGCTACAAATATTTTCAGGTTAGGAAATAATCTAAACTCAGGTGTGAAACTAGTGTCAACAGAGAAAATAGTCTAGTATTTTAAACCACGAAATTTTTAGAGCGTGAAAACATTGTATTATAATAATTTTAAGGTTATGTTCCCCGTGTTTTTTTCAATTCACGGCATTTCTAACGACAGAAAATTGATTCAACAACCGAAGCGGGTTTGAATTGTCGATCGGAATACAAATCGCGATGAAACTGTAGTGAAACCGTTTATTAATAAACTAATCCGCGGAAAAAACTGGGAGAAAGAGGTTAGGGCATAAAAAGCCTTGGCTGTGTGACAGAAGTCTTCGCGCTTACCACATTGACGGGAAATTTTGCTGCCAGTGTGCGACGATTGCGGGATAATTCGGTGATCGTGTCGATGCGTATCATGAATGAAATCGATTCGGAAATTTATTTTATTTACAATTAAAAACCGCTGACAAAACGATGCCGAGACGTCAGTCGTCACGATAACGTCGAGTGCCGCGAACCCTGTCGGTTATACTCGTAACATTATTTGAATTGATTTCCTGTTGCTAGGCAACCCCGTGTTGGCGTTGATACAAATGTCAGTCGGGTTGCGCGACACAAGGCAGAAACATGGGTCTGCCAGATATAGACAACATACCCGGTAAGTTGCGAAGGTTTTTGAATATTATTTCGCAAGATTCGATTTCTTGATCAATTCAATGAACCTCGAAATTTTATAATTGATCGAGGCTTTGAGATTCGTAATTTATTTTCAGTTTTTACTGTTTAGGAAAAGTTTGTTTGATACTGTATCGAATTATAGTTTGCGATACCGGTGTTGTGGCTGGACAATCACACATTCTAAATAAGTAATGAGTCTACAGGGTTATCTGTTGGGTTGTTAATCTTTACCCTTGTGCTACTGGTGTAGGGTAAATTTTAAATATAACATTATTCACACTTGTTCGTTGTTGGTTCTCATTTCGAATATCGTATGAAGCAGTCTTGATTTGAATTATTGGAAAGGCGATTCTATGAAATGTGTAACGCGATTCGATTTGAAAAATGACTGAAAAGAACCAATTGTCATCTGCACCATAAAATCGGATCATGTTTCGCAACTTGTGAAACAATTTTTAGTAGAATACACGCTTCTTTTCGAATGCGTATTTCAAACAGTAACAAGTATAAAGTTTCAAGAACGTCTCTGTGATGAATTATGTACCAGAATATATCGGCATTTCGAACGTACCCGCGCATAAAAATTGCACGAGTATCGAGCTGCTGTGTTTTTATTGTACGAAACCCGAAATATTGAGAGGCTTAATTATTCAAGAACATAACTGTCGAGAATTGTGGAATTAAATTGTAATTACAGACTGGATTCGTAGTAGATGTGTCAATGGACGATTTATATTATCGCGTTCGTTAATTTCTCTACAGATAAAGCGTGGGTATGGTGATGGTTTTCTAAGTGTTAAATCAATGTAATCATGGTGCCCATCTGTTGACATATGGCCCACCGCTAACACGGCAATCAAAAGTTTCAAACTTCTATTTTGTCGCGACGATGTGTTCTTCGGCTAGGTTTTATTAAGTGTGTTTTTTAATCGGTTCACAAATCTCAAACTTTCAAGTCCATTAGCAACCGCAATTATTACTTTTTTTTCAGATGTATTATACGGTAAACTTATTTACAGATAACTTATCGAGATACTGAATAAATTATTAAAAGGCCTGACAAAAAAAGATTAACTTTTACCAGCTCTGAGTTTAAAGATAGAGTTTGTACATCGAGACTCAAAAATACGCTTAATAAACGTAGAATTAAAAAAAAAATAGTTGAATTTCAAATTTATGATAACTAATTACATATTTCGAATATTTAATTACGCTCCATTTTCTATACCTGTAAGAACAATTTTGTATCTTATCTACGTGAAGTTAGTAATGTCAGACATGGTAAAAAAACAAAAAAGAATCTGATATTCGGATTCGAAAAATAATAATAATAATAATAATATCAATGCGAATGCAACTATAGTTTTGAGCAATATACATATCTGAACAGTGCTTTTCTTTGAAATTGACTGAAGATCAATACTCACTACCCTATAATACTATTGTTTACCGCGTGCACGTGCTTCCTGGAGCGAAAAGCATACGATTAACTTTCCCATGAGACACACGTAGGGCTGCATACCATAACTTCTGGAAATCATTCATCGTTCTACAAAAGTAACATTGTCTGAAGATCTTTCCAGCTTTAATGGGAGACTCCGGTGAAATATTTTGGGGAAAAACTAGGTTCTTAAATTTTTACTTATTAAAAAGAGGTGGATTAAAAAATCCTTCCAGCAGAATTTTCGGCAGCGGTGTGCAAAATCTTCTTCGCTCACACTTTCATCGCAGAAGGCTGACATTTTTTTACAGTCTATACTATCATTATTAAAAAAACTGCTGGAAGGATTTTTTTCAAACGACCTTTGATAGCGATTTTCAAAATTTCACTGAACTTTAATTTTTCGTGTGCGAAAATATTGAAAGCACGCTCAGCCGACCGTGGAACAGGTCTTAAAGCATGCGAAATCGTGATAACCTTATCACTAACCTTTACCTCAAACCGAACACAGGTTATTAAATTGTGGTATTTTCTGTTTCAGATAGCGGCGCGGTTTTTACGATCGGTCGTAGCCGATTCGCAGATAACTTTGCATCGCATTTCTTCATCCGGCAGGACCCCGTCGTGACCATCGTCTGCGGAGATGAACATTCGGCAGTGGTCTGCGGTGAGTAATCGAAATCATCATATATCATATCGTCATATTATATCATCATATCATATAACAGTAAAGTACGTGAGCGGATGTCCAGAAAATTTCCTTAATTCTAATAACCCAAAGTCTCCATCATGCTCTCATCGTATTATATATATTCACACATATATTATTATTATTATCATCGTTGTTATTATTATTATTATTATTATTATTATTATTAGGTCGTCTCTTGCGCGAACACAGCGGTAGCCACATTATTAAGTCTTCCACTCCGCTATCGGAATTCGGTCACGAAGGTCCTATAGCCGCATAAATATAATGAAAGATAACACCTAGAACTTCGCTGACCAGAAAATTGAAGTCCTTTGTGAAACTCCGAAATCCATTAGCTATGCGGGCCATTCCGCCGAATACCGGAATACCGCACGGTTTTTTATGTTTTTTTTTCACATTATTTAGGTGACAACAAATATATTTCCCCCAACTCCAGTCAATAAAGATTTTCGTAGTTATTGGATTTTGCCACGAAATTTTCCGATCTAATTGAACGGTTCGAAAAATGCCTTGAACAAAAATTGAAAGACGGTTTTCGACGGAAATTTTCTGAATATTTCTAAAATGATAAATATTTTTGTCTAACTTGTTATTTTCAGCGCGAAATTCGATAGACACGACTCAAAATCTCAATTTCACCGACTTGTTCTCCGTCGTTTTTTTTAAGTAAAATTTTTTCTTCTGGAAATTCAGAAAATTTCCGATGAAAAGCATGTCTAAAAATTCTCGGCTCGTTTACCTCCAAGTCACAGTTACGGTTTGAAGAAAATTTGCGAGTTTTTCATCATTATTCGAACATTTTGATGTTAACATGCAAACATATGTACGCATATCGAAATTCACGAATAATGACGAAAAAACTGATAACTGCCTCTCTAAATCTTTTGGAGTGAAAACAGCGCAACTCCAATGAATGAAGTGACTGTTCCACTCCATTAGAGTGAAATTTTTCACCCCAAGCGATTTGAGTGAACAAATCGCTCCAAAGAAGATTGACATTGGACTCGATTAGAGTCAATAATCACTCTATTGGAGTGAATATTCACTCTTTTGGATTTGCGCTGTTTTCAGTATAGCAGGAGTGAATTTTCACTCCAAAAAATTTAGAGAGTGGAGCCGGGGATCTTTCATACTCGAGAAATCTCATCATCCAGACCTAAATAATTTGAAGAAATTAGCAAAAAAAAAACACACAAAAGTTGGAGGTCGAATTTGCTGACGGTATTTTGTGGGATGGCCGATATATTAATCGTCCAGCGATTTCTGTTTTCTTACGAAATAATCGATGGCCCAAAATCGAATGTCACTGATGAGATAGGTTTCAGGTCATCCATACATACATGCGGCAATGACGTACAATTTCACACTACATCCCACAATTAGATGACATGTACGTGTTCCATGGGACCTACATACCACCAACGGTGATTCGTGATATCGATCAAGGCTCTGTTGGACCGCATGATTTACCGAAAAATCAATACGTGAACGACTCCATGCACCTGGTTGACCCTATGCCCACGTGGTCCGCTACTTTTAGTTCAATTTTCAGGCAAGGTTTGTTCGAAGAGTGCGTTCGTGTGCCTGTGTCTATATGCATTAGCGAAAACTCGACACGCTGCAGGGTAACGGGAAAGCACTTATACATTATAACAGGGATGACAGGACGGTAATCAGCAAATGTCAGCCGGTTGACCGAGACCCGAGAATCGTATTCGCGATTCGATTATGACTATTCATAAGACCGTGAAACGAGTGAAATCTTGACGTCAGGATTAATTACGCCAAGTATAGAAATGAATGGGGGGATTTTTTCGAATACAGCCTTCGAGCGAATCAGATATGGAAACTAGGGGGTGGCGCGGGCGGAACACTCGCGAGTGCTAAAAGAGGGAATAAAAATTCCGAGTAGAGACTCCAAGTTTGAGAAACAAGGCATGGTCGTATATGAACGAGTCCAGCTTTTGCTCGCACAGCAATAAATTATGGAAATTCGTGAGGTCGCTGGAAACGTAGAAGAAGGTAGTAGGGAAAGTAGATATTAGTGGTAGGTGTAACGCCGAGAATAACCCGGTACGCGATACAATTGGCAAGGATATATTTGCATATATACCGGTCTGACCAAGTCTACGCCGTGGGCTCTTATCCTTTCACGCAATCTGAACTCTGCGAAAGGTCCTTTCTTGACCCCGTCCTTTGGACCTGGGACCCAGCCTTCCCCCGACGTCAGTCAGGATGGATGCCCGACGAGCGGGAAAAGCGGGAAATGGCAAAGGGCAGAACACCCGAGGGCAAGCGGCGAGCGCAAAGTTCACCCGGATTCGCCGTGCTTCTGCAGCGTGCAGCAACGCGGTGCAAACCATCATCCCCACGTGGGCCTATCTGCACTGAACACACTCGGCCCCGGTACACACGCACGCGGAATGTCCACTGTCCGGTTACATGCCTCGGAATCAATAATGCAAATATTATGTCCTATATCTGCTCGGTCGGTGTATATACAGGTACACAGCAAGCCTTATCCGCTAGTTACACGATACGAACATCTACATACATTCGAGAACAGTCGTTTTTGAAGGGCAAGGGTTGAACACCCGAAATACGTATATATCATTAAAAAACAATCTTTGATACAGCGAAGGAGAAAAGAAGCGAGTGATTGATGGTATCTTTATATATTGGAGCCGCATGCTGACTCACGATTATGTATACCTACGTATGCCATGCGTGGTTATTAAGAAAAAATAATTACTCACCTCGATGAATTAAGCAACGCAAATGTCCTCGTCGAGTGTTATACTTTACTTTATATCAGCTAGAACGGCTATACAGCTTAGTCAAATTACCATAAGTCGATTAGAAAAGTCAGTCTATATTCCAACACTGGGTAGTTTTACCTATAACACATCGTGTGGGTAAAGGTCTTCGCTAACTCGTAAATTCAGGGTAAAAAAAACCTTTATTACCCCCATTTGTTAACCGTCATGGATGAAGATAGGATTTTCAAACCAGAATTTCCCAGCTGTAATCACACCGCTTAGCGTTACAACGGTTTTACAACCCTCTGCTTTATGTTCGTCAAAGATAGTAGAATGCTTGAACCTTGTTTTACATTCGATGTACGGCCTGCTATGAATTTTTTTTCACTATTTCCAGAAAGCGGTAGACTCTTCGTCTTCGGTAGCAACGATTGGGGACAATTGGGTCTCGGGCACAAGAACCACGTGAGCAAACCATCATGCGTGAAAAGTTAGTGTGCGATGGAATTATTTGTTAATCGTTCTGACAACTCGTCCGTTCAATGATTGATTTTTCCTTTCTGTTTGTAGTATTGAAACCAGAAAAAGTAACGAACGTCGCGTGTGGAAGAGCCCACACTCTCATATGTACCGGTAAGCGTGCAATTTTTATCTAGCATAATCCGACCGCCCCCATTTGACTGTTATAGGCAGACCACGAGAAGGGCAATGACCACTTGATTCTGATTGCCGAAGGTTATTGAACCAGTTATGTTGGCTCACCCCGATTATTAAACCACACTGATATCGATTATTTCCCCGAACCTCGTCACAAATTAAAGAACCCTTTGAGCGAGGACCCAGGTCCACCTGTGACCCTAAATCCTCACGAATAACCAACGAGGAAATGATTGAACCGCGATTTGCGCAGGTGGTCAGAAGATATTCGCGTGTGGAAGTGACCAGGAAGGTCAACTGGGTCGCGGAGGACTGGCTGCTGGAGACAGTTCAAGTTCTCCAGTTCTCGTTTACGACTGTGGATTGGCTGATGGGTCGAAGATACTCGAGGTTGCTGCCGGCTCTCATCATTCCATGGCACTGTTAAGCGACGGTGGAGTTATCGCCTGGGGTAGTAATCTCGAAGGTCAATTGGGGCTGCCTGGAATTACCGGTTTGGTCAACAAGCCGACGAAAGTTCCGATGCCAGAACCAGTCAGGGCTATCAGCACCGGATATTATCACACGGCGTTCTTGACCGGTTAGAGAAAATTTTATAACGTGTTCAACCTCTCGAGCTAATTTATTATTTATATATCATTCGTTAATTTCACCGGAATTTAAACAGGTTTTTTTTTCACCGGAGTAATTTATATTCTGTCTGCAGTCTACGGTCAAAAGTCATTATTTTTATTCAATTCGTGGATTCTTTTTTCTCAACGAGTTTGATTATTTTTAAGAAAGCGGCCTCATATACGTTTGCGGAGAAGCTGAGAGTGGCAAACTTGGTATCGTCGTCAATTTCTCTACCCAAGCTGCTCCGAAACAGTTGCAATTTCCGGGTCCAGCTGCGAAGATCGCCTGCGGGGGACACCACAGTCTCGTTCTCACTGGTAGGCAAAACACAAATGAATAGATTCTATGTTTGCACAAGCTTCTTGAAGTTTCCTTCGGCAATAGAAAGAGGCGAGCTTCAAACAGTTCTTCATTTCTACCGACAAACAAAACCGAAACTCGAATAAGATATCATTTTTTTATCTGTCACATTCAGAGACAGGCGATTTGTACTGCTTCGGAAGTAACGTCAGCGGACAATTAGGGATGGGAGTCAACGTCACGGAGGTACAAACTCCGAAGCTTCTTCCTCGTGGAGTTACGCAAGGAGAAGTTATCACGAAAATTGCTGCCGGAGAGAGTCACACCGCTATAGTTACAGGTATTTGACTGCTATAATAATATGATAAACGTTGAATTATAATCGAGGCTTCTTTGTAATTCATACATTCACGTAGATATCGCGCCTCCTATGCCTCATATAGAAATATCCTACTTTCCAGAATCTGGTAAACTATTCATGTGCGGAGATGGGCGACACGGAAAACTGGGTCTTGAGGAGAACGAGAACAACGTTCACGAAATGACGCACGCTGTTAAGTACGATGAACTGACGGTGACCGATGTGAGGAACCACGATTCTCCACTTTAGTTTATAATTTTTCGTCCACTGAAACCCGTTTATCACGAGTAAATTTATGATTCTAGGTATCGTGCGGTGGGTGTCACACGATTCTGGTCGGTAAACGACGCGAAGATGCGGAAGAAGAGGAACACGTCGCAGTGCAAACGGTGAATACCCAACGAAACGTGATCTAAATTGATAAATTTCGATCTTCTTCATCAATTTCGAATATTTTCAGGACGTTGGACAGCGTAAGAATTCTTTACCACCGTTGAAGATGCCAGCAATGCTTGGAAAACTCGCTGGTGATGTTATGTCGGAGAAGAATGAACTGGAAAACGCGATAAAGAATGTGAAAAACGATATAAACGACACGCGGGATCACGTCAAGGAAGAAATTGCTAACGCCAAGAACGAATTGGAGACCAAAGTCGAAGGGGTTGTGACGAATGTGACCGAAACTGTCGAGGAAAACGTTAACGTTGTCAAGAAAACCGCCGAGGATATGATGGTGGGTGTCAAAGACGCTATGAACAACATAAAAAAACCTGAATTTCCGAAGAAACTCGCGGACTACATCGAAGAAGGTAACAAGACCGAGGAATTGCTGAACGAACTTGCCGCAGACGACACGGAATCAGAGACGAAGAATAACAATAAGGATGCAGATGCAATTCTGGCGGGTGCTGAGGGATTGATGAACAGAGTCAAATCATCGACTGCGAGTCTGAAGTCAAATCACAGTCATCGATCCGACGATGGGAAGAGAAAACCATCAGCTGACTCCCTTGTACCACAAAACTTGGAGTCATTCGGTGATGAGAGTCAGATAATTCCTCCACCAAAACCGCCGAGACAGAGATCCGGTCTTTCGGAAAATGCGGTTCATGCCGACAAGCTCACGGCGACTGCGATGGACTTGGAAAGAAGTGCCCAAGCGTCGAGGAATGGGTCCGGGGACTCGAAAAATCCGTTCGAAAATAGCGACGATGAAATTGTTCAAAAATCCATCGGGAGATTGGGATCAGACAAAAATGAGAAAGATCACGAGATAATGGAAATCAATAAACAGGGTAATGAGGAAAAGATGAAGGATACAGAAACTGCGCAGGATGACGCTGACGTGCAATCACCGCCTCCAAAAACTGCGGGTAAAGTAACGACTAATTAAAAAAACATCGACTATTCATCGAGCAGCAAATTTTCACGAACCCGATGATTATTCACTGTTTCAGGAAAAATATCTCAACTATTCAAAGGAAAGAAATCGGCAGGCGGAGAACAGAACGGGGTGAAGGAGGGTGGCGGCAGTGCTTCGAATTCCAAAGTAAAGGTAGGAGGTTTTTTTTTTTTGTTTTCTGTATAACCGTTACGACGATACCGATGATTGATTTTTATTTTACAGTCGAGAACGTGCACCGTGCTATAAGGAAGGATTGCTTGGACGATAGGTCATATTTTATTATATTTTTTTATAAATAATATACAAGATTCGGGAACGGGACCAAGACGGTGGAATGAAACGAAGAATAAATTGTGCGCGCGATTGCGATGATCGTTTTATACCATTGGCAATGTTACTTTACATCGGTGTATCGATAGGGAATATTTCACATGGATAAAACATATCATTATCTATAATTATAAGTTATTTAAGGCTGTTCTTAGTGTACTTTAACATTGTAATAAATATTATACATGCAGGGTGGATTCCTTGTGACTAATAAGTAGCGGTCGATGTGGGATTTCATTATCATATCTCTCTCGAAACGAACATTCAATTGATTCAATAAGTTTGTGTCTTCAAGGAGAAAGGATTATGTAAGTCTATCTCTGATTCCGATCAAATTTCGCAACATCAAGAAAGTCAACGGTATTATACAACTATAACACCCACCCTAAAAGCGTTTGATGCTACTTTTTAACCGACTTAAAAAAAATGAGGAGGTTCTCAATTCGCTCGTATTTTTTTTTTCTTTTAATGTTTGTTACCTCATAACTCCGTCATTTATCAACCGATTTTGAAAATTCTCACGCCATTCTGAAGGAGATACTTTCAGATTGGTCCCATATAAATTTCATCAAAATCGGTTGGGTAGTGTGACTTTGAAGTCGGTTTTTTTGTCACTCGTGACGCTTGTCATTGACGCAAGATACTATATTGAGTCTTGACAAATACTTGACTAGACTGACTCCAAATGTTCTCGGAAATCGCGAATCGCATATCGAATCAGGTATATAGAAATGTAATCATAGGTTGTATAACCGCTTGATGAATTGATTATCACAGTTTTTATGTTATTCGTGGTAGCTAATCGCGATGCTCTAATGAAAAAAATTGATCATAATCGGAGATACATTATCATGACTCTGTTCTTATCGCCTACTTCCCTAAAAACTATTTTACTTCTTATCCCTAGCCTTATAAACGTTGGTGGAATTGTACCCCGAAGGGGATCGTTCAATTGTTTTAAACACACTTATGACACCTCAGAACAATGCGTGGTGTATGAAACAATTGAATGTCGCCTCTGCCTTGAATTCCACCCCATGCACGTCTATTATAACACACAACTTAGTTTACATAAAACTGGGTATTAGTGCAACAGAAATCGAATTATCAATCCTGGCACTTGATTTCTGCCATATGTGTAGTCACGCATCTAAAAATCATCCGATCATGCATGCCCGTTATTTACTTATTTATCGACGGTCAGTGATGTCTCCTCGTTGGTTATTCCCTGATGTATGTATTATAAACTCTGATACCATCACGCATGTAATTCTATGTAAAAGTCACAGTAAAGAAACAAAAACAATTGTAGAGCATGCGTGTACGATTATTAAACGATTAATATACACGCGAATGTTGACTTTAAAGGCTGCTTACCTACGTGCCTTGTTCTTATAATGTAAATCGACAAGCGGTCAGCGAGGATAAGGGGTGTCTTCGTGACGATACTTATACGCGATGTTCTGCGGGTTGCGCGTAATCAGGCACATCGATCCTTTCACAAAAATGTTGAGGACATGGTTGAACCTTGATTGACAAATGCCCATGATAAATGGGTGCGTCATAGTCGAATACAATTTTTGAAAACTAAGAATTATTAGAATCAACTTCAGATGACTGTAAACAGCAATTGAAAATTATCAATTTTCAAACGCCACGTGACGTCACACAGTACCTCGGCCGACATGTTATTCTGTTGACCATTGTTGTCCGCAGCGCCGTCAGACGGTAAAACTGTGCTTAAAAGGTACTGTGTGACGTCACACGCGACCGCGAAATTCAAACGCTGTATCAAAAAAACTTGATTTACGTGAAAATCAACTATCAACAATTAGATGCAATATGTTTTTTTCATAAATCCTAATCATCAAATTATCAGATAAAAGAATAAAAGAAAATTATGAAACTTTCCGATTGAGAATTAATTGATTATTTCTATAGAGAGATCAAAATTCATAAGGACCCGATTAGAGTCTCTAATGATCCTTTATCCACACTAAAGGGAGGGACAGTAACGACTAAAACAAAAAAAAATCGATGACGACTAAAAAACAAACGAAACACGTAAAAACCCGAAATTCATAAAACGATCAAGATTCGAAACCGTCGTTTCAATTCCACCGTTCGCTACATTCGCACCGCGGGATCGTTCATTGCGGTCCAAATTCCAAAAGGGGAATATTGATATCCTCGAGCACGAGCACGCTGTCAGACATAACCTAATACCACACTACGCTTACGTTCCGGAGTAAGAAAGACACTAACAGTAATCGACAATTGGAACAAGTATAAACGCGATAAAAAAATCTCGTGCAAGTCAACTGTTCACATTATAACCAAGTCAACGTATCTGTGATGCCGTAGAGATATTAATTTATTTAAATCAATTAAATTTAAGCTACAATAACAATGTCGAGACGCGGTGATAACAAACGTGTCGGTACCGGCAATTCCGAAGGAAACTCAACCCCCGGTAGAGGCGGCTATTATTCAGGCGGTGATCGCTTCGCCGACGGTGGAGGAGGCCGGTCTTTCTCCAGGGGCGGCTATTACGGCGGGGGCGGCGATGGTTGGGGTCGTCGAGGAGGCGGAGGCGGCGGTCGCCGTGGATATCGAGGCGGCGGCGGCGGAGGTGAATTCCAACGTTTTTTCATCCATTTCTACCTCCATGTATTTCGATTTAAAAATATTTTCTCCAGCTACCGACATTTCTTTTTCTTTTTTTCATTCAACGTAAATAATTGTAAATTAATTGACAGGATATCGAGGAAGCAACCAGAACCGTCGTGGTTACAAGAGAAACCAGGGACACATGGATGCGGACGGAAAAAGACCGAAGATGGAGGTCGGAAACAGGTTGAAAGAGGTCGAAATCGGAGTGACAGAGTTCGTCGGAGACCACAAAGGCTTTTCCGGCGTCGTCAAGGAGAGATACGGAGACTTTCACGTTCACGAGATCAATTTGAACGGAGAAATTGCCAAGCTTACGGACCAGAGCATACCTCCTGAGCCGGAACAACTCGACGATATGGAGGATCTGAAGAAAGAAGTTCCCTCCGAGGTCTGGGAACAGCTGGAGACGCTGAACAAAGTCGACGGTACCGTTACATCCGTCGATATCGACGTCACGACAATGAACAAAGACCAACGACGCGCTGTTCACGCAATAGCGAAAAAAACTCCAAATACCATCAGCCAGACCGTCGAGAAGGGGGAAGCTAAATTCATCGTCGTCGCTAGGGCCAATAAACAGAAGCAGAGCGGTGAGAATCCCAGCTCAAAAATCCTCCCACTCGTTTTTAACTAAACAATTTTCTATTTCAGGACACAAGTTCAGAAGAGATCAGCGAGTTGATTGGGGTCGACGCGGAGGAAACTACTGTCACTTCCTTCTTCACAAAGTTAACATGGACACGATGGACACTTTGAACCAGCTGGCTATGTACCTGCGGATAAAATCTGATATGTTCAATTACGCCGGGACGAAGGATAGGAGGGCCAGAACGACGCAGTGGGTCAGTCTGAAGAAGATCAACCCCTCCGACATCCTATCGGCGGGGAAATCGGTCAGGGGTGCTTACGTCGGGAATTTTAAATTCCGCGAGGAGCCTCTGAAGCTGGGAATGCTGAGCGGAAATCGGTTCAGGATCGCGTTGAGAAGCGTTACTGGATCCGACGAGGAAATTGAACGGGCTATGACTTCGCTCAGAGACAACGGCTTCATCAACTACTACGGCCTTCAGAGGTTCGGGACTGTAGCTGCGATACCGACTCACGCTATCGGCAAGGCTTTGCTGCAGAGTAAATGGCACGAGGCTATCGAACTGATCCTGAAACCACGAGCAGGCGAACAGCAGAGGGACTTGATCGAGGCCAGGGAGATATATCAGAAGACAAAAGACGCCCAAGCGGCGCATAAACGAATTAGTAGACCCGATAAAATCGAGGCTAAACTTCTTTGGGGGATTCACGTATGCGGGGAACAAAATCCTCAGGGAGCTTTGGACTGGGTACCGAGGAATACGAATTTGATGTACATTCACGCGTACCAAAGTTACATCTGGAACCTGATGGTGTCGAAGAGGATAAACGAGTTGGGACCAAAACCGGTTGTCGGGGATTTGATCTATGAGAATCCTAACTTCAAGGAAGACGCGGAGAGGCTGGAGTTCGTCAACAACGAGGAAGAGAATGACGTCGATAAGAAGAAGGACAAAGACGACGATGCTGAGAGTGATTCAAAGTCAGCGGCCAAAGTATCAGAAGAGCCGGTTGAATCGGTGAAAGAAGAAGAGGCCGAAGTCAAGGACCAAGATGAAAGCGAAATTAAAGACGAGGCCGAAAACACGGGGACTGATGCGGCCGATGACACCGAGGACAAGGAAAACTCGGTGAAGGATGAAAAAGACGCTGGCAAAGACACCGATAACGTGGAAAAGGAGAAAAACTCTGCAGAAGCGGACAAAGAAGATCTGCGCAGTCTTCCGGCTGTTAAAATTCTTACCGAAGAAGACCTGCCCAATTATACCCTGGCCGATGTCGTCATGCCTCAACCGGGGTGGAGGGTCACTTATCCGACTTACGCTAAGCCATGGTTCGACGAAGTTCTCGGCAAAGACGACCTGACCACAGATTTGAGGCAAAAAAACAGGTGATTAAACGGAAATTACGATTCACCGAATTAAATTATGGCTAAACTTATAATATTCGTAAAGAGAAAATTATAACAGAAGGAGGATTGATTAGGCGAGTCGGTCGACCAACGACTACAATTCAGTCCACATCCATATTGTTTATTGTGTAGCTACAAGTATTTATGTAAGATTCACCTATTTTCAGGAAATACACTTTGGGAGGAGCTTACAGAAAGATGCTCGAAGTACCGTCTGATCTTTCTTGGCGAGTTATGCACTACAAGGAAAGATTCGATGACCTAATTCAGTGTGACGTCGACGAAATGAGGAGCCTACCAGCTCCCAAGGACGATCCGGGTACGAGTCTCCATTTCTTTGAAATAATTGTACTGGTTCCCTTAATTTTATCGATACCAATTAAATACACGTCCATGATTTTTCAGAGGGGAAACACAAGGCGCTGATCGTCGAGATGTCTTTGAGGCCGAGTACATACGCGACAATGGCGTTGCGTGAGATATTGAAATGCGACACATCGGCGCAAACTCAAGCGGCTCAATCCGCGGCTAATAAAGCTCAGGAGGAGGAGGAGGAGAAGAAGGTATCGGGCGAGACGGACGAAGGAAAGTGCTCCGAGACTGAGAGTAAGGAGAATAAGGAAGATAAAAATGGAGATGAAGAAACGAAAATGGAAGTAGTCGAAGCTGCGGAAGTTGAGTCGGGAGAGACAGTAACAACCAAGGACAACGGAAACCACGTTGAGAAAGAGGAAAAAGGAGAGGAGGCCGAATCTAAGATGGATTGCAGCGAGAATACAAACGATGTAACTAAGTCATAAGGAAATATAAAGTCTATAACATAATTTCGCAGCGTTAGTGTTTCGCTTCCTTTCACATCCTCGGTGTCTACTGCGAATGGATTCTGTACGAAACTAGGAAACGATCGTGAATCATGAAGAGAGTTGGGATGATGGAGACGACGAACGATGAAAGATGATGAGGATGTCTGTATTATTTATTTTGTGTATTGTAACTGAAGCCACGGATTCCACGGAAATATTGGAGTCGGAATTTGCATCGTTGATTCGATCTTCGATCCTGCATTGTTCAAATCATTCATTAACATTGTATTCTCGTTACGTGGATTGTCGCGGGTCGGAGAAATGATCGTTACACCCTCTGACGAGAAATGCGTTCGCTCGTGAGCCCGCAGATTACTCGTTACAGAGAACTTCTTATTGCACAACTTGCAGTAGTAAGGTCGATCACCTGAAACAGGGAAAATTTGAACCTACGTTCAATTAAGAAAATAAACATTACACACAAATTACCACTGTGGAGCTGGACATGATGATGTAACGCCGCTGGTTTACAGAAGCCGCGAGCGCAAATTGGACAACGCAGTGGCCAATCCCCCGAATGCGAGTAACTATGAGCCCTCAGATCCCCAGGAGTCGGAAACGAACGGCCACATTCGTTGCACTTGTGAGGCTTTTCCTGTAAACGATACGATGATGTAATATTATATCAAAGGGGAACATACACCTTGAAATTTCAAAAAAGTCAAAACCATCTAAAGGTCATTTTTGAGACTTTTGAAAGAATTTTTGTTCTGTCTATGATTCACGAAATAAAATCTTTCCGTGGACCGATTTTAGTTTTTCTGGTCTCGGACCGTTTAGTAAAGAGGCCTCTTCAATATGAACAGAGAACTTTTTCATAATTTTTATTTTTACTCGATTTATCATGAAAAGTAACGTATAAAGGCAGAAAAATCATGAATATCTGGTACAATTTTGATCGGGTCAAGGAGTTCTCTGTTCATTTTGAGAAGGCCTCTTTACTGAATAGTTTGAGACCAGAAAAACTTAAGTCGATCCACCGATAGATTATATTTTGTGCATTGTAGAGAAACAATAATGTGTTTCCAAAATCATGTGAAAAACATTCTAAAATATAAAGAATGACCTGGCAGTTTTGACTTTTTTGACATTCTAAGGTGTGTATACCCTAGGGTGGTCCTTATTTGGGGTCGAAATTAATTTTACCCTTTCCGCCCCCCAAATCGCTTCGGAATACGTAAAAAGTAATGCTGTAATTTTTTCAGATTAAAAAAAAATGCTTTACCCTTAACCACGAGGGTTGAAGTTTTCCATTTAAAATACATGGGATTTCCCCGCGTTTGCAGTCACTATTTTAGTCCGGGCCTAAGTATGCTTGTAAAATCTTGAAATTTTCACAAATTAGTTTACAAGCATGTTGCTACATGGGAAAAATTTCCGAAATTCCTACCCTCAAAATGTTGTATAACATCACCATGATAATCATGATCATGATTTTTTTTCCATAATTATTCCTTTCAATATACTCTGAAATGATGTGAAACGCGAAGAAAAATGAAAAGACCGAACTTTTTTCAAAATTAAAAAAATATATATATATTATAATTATTATGGTAATATTATACAATATTTTGAGGGTAGGGGTTTGGGAAATTTTTTCCATGTAGCAACATGCTTGTAAACTAATTTGTGAAAATTGATTGAGTGAAAGACACGGTATAATTTCACGAGTATGATCAAAAAAAATGACGAACAAAGTAATTTTACAAAATTACTGGTCGAAGTACACTGAACATGTTGGTGTGATAAATCATGCAGTTATGATTGAAATCATCACGTCATTCATCATATGATTTATTTTGTGATTTGAACAAATACTATGGAAGAAATCACATATCACATATGAATCAAATTACACGATAAACTGATTTTCGATACGTTATATCTAATGATTCGTCCCTAGATGATTTATTATGTGATTGCTCCATAGTATTTGTTAAAATTCACAAGACACATAAATCATAATATGATAAATAACATGATGATTTCGTTGATAAAATTATATGATTTATCACATCAACATTTTCAGTACGGTTGTTGTTATAACTGATGCATGAATGTGAGTAGCGGAAAGGCGGGTGAAATTAGCCACCCTGAAAATTATTAGTACTTTTTCTAAATTCGAATGGATGGATATTCGTTTTCTATTCACGCATGGGGATCGACGCGTTGAGCACAGTGCACTATAATTTTCTAGTGCAAATTTGGTGATCTATCAATTCGAATTTGAATTTGAATTCACCCGTCCCTTTCTATGACAAACCACATTAATTTAACGCAATTTTACGAAACCTTGTAATGAGTCATTCGATGATAATACAAGTTTGAAGATGCTGTGAATCTCTTCCCACATATCGGACACTCGTGAGGTCGTTCTCCGGTGTGAATCCTGGCATGTGTGTTCAATGAACTGCTGGTACTGAACTTTTTACCACACACCGAACAACCATGCGGTTTTTCCCCTGAAATTCACCCGTGTACGTTAGCAACAAGACATCATATGCACGAAATCGAAATAGATTCATAAACTCAAGGCTTTCAATCACTCGAGAATACAAGCCCTCGTGGAAATGTTGATGTGATGAATCACATAATGTTGTGGCCGGAATCATCAGGTCATTTATCAGATAATTTAGTTTGCGACATTGACAAAATACATGAAAAATCACATATATGCGCATGGCTCGTCAGATATAATGCAAAACAAATATGATCATTGATATAGTTGACCATATGATTTTTGATGTATTATCACTGATGAGCCATGCCTTCATGATTTATTATGTGATTTTTTCTACATATTTGTTTAAGTTCACATACTAAATTATATGATAAATTAAATAACGATTTCGGTCATAATATTCGTTATATGATTTATCACATCACGATTTTCAGTAGGGTGGTAGCCACTATAAAAAGTTTAAAAAAATTCCTGACTCTTTAATTCTGACCAAATTATCATTTTTTCCTGACTCAAATTCGGACGAATTGGTGAATATTCAAGTATGTAATAAATAATGCTCTCAATCAATGGTAAAAGAGAATGATTTTTTAGAATACTTTTCCATTTATAAATTATGCAAGCTTTGTTACTATTTCCATTGATCAAAATTTCCGCGCGAGAAAGAAAAAAAATCGCTGGGAATCTTTTACACTGTTTTTTTTTAACACCATACAATTATTTGACCTGACCATTTTTCGGTTTTCCTGACTTCACCCTGACTTCCCGGTTTTTCCTGACCAGTGGCCACCATAAAAATATCAATTCTCAGAATTATAGAGCTCTCAAAGAACCTAGAATGAGAGAGACGCCCTAGGTACTCGTAAAATATACCTAATCACAAGAGTAAAGGATCATGTCTCTTATCCATCACTTGGCAAACAGATTTTCAAAGTTTGAAGTATTAATATTATAATCATCCCGAGGAACTTATAATACGCGAATAGAAGTTGCAAATAATGATTTATGGCTATATACTTACACTGTTAGAAAAATTTGGAAAATTTAACATGTTTATATAATTTTTATATCATTTTAACATTCAGTATGTAGCTTTAACATATTTTTTCATTCAATATAATTAACGAAAAAAATTGAAACGAACATAAAATTCGTAAAATATTAACAGTTCATTAGATATAATGAACCTAATAATCACATTCATTAAGACTCACCTGTATGCGTTCGGAGATGCCGTTTCAAAAGCGACGGGCGATCGAAATGTTTTCCACATGTTGGACAGGGTAGTTTTCGCGGACATTTCGATAACCCGCGATTACCTGATCTCGATGTCCCCGTGCAACTCAGATCGAGAGGTGCATCCTGATCTATTTTTATTATTTCAAATAATTGAGAGAAAGAAAGAAGCTTGCGTGATTGGGTATCGAAAAACATAATTCCAACCAACCACTAATCTAACTTTCCCGTTTGAAGCTACATTATTTCAAATTGACAAAAATATTTTCTAGATATAATATTTTATTTATAATCTCAAAAATTTCAGATATAGTTCAATGTAGTCTATAAGTTAGTACCTCGAAATAAATAATAATAGAAAATCAAATTAATTAATTAATCAAATTCATGAATACCACGTATATGTATTACAAACTATTTTCTCATTTCTGTCTGGAAAGTTTCCGTGCCTTTATCACAGCTGAATTCTGCCAGCAGCTTTTATCACTTCATTCTTTATAAATTCGTAGATTATTATTTGGTGATAAAAAAATAATTACGACGAGCCGTTAACAAACAAGTCAGACGATTCTCAGTCGAAAATGAATCAACAGTCGCTGCATGATCGGATTAAATCGTTATGCAAGAATAAAATACTTTGAAACTTTTGTACTTCAAAATTGAAAGAGATGCGTAATATTCTGATGAATATACCTGATGAGTAATTGTGTGGAATTATAATCAGTTTAACCATCTCACCTGACATTATGAAAATTATCGCGTTTTTTTTTTATATTATAATACTTTTGAATAAAACTTTTTTCCTATAATAATCGAGGAGCAAAAGTTTGGTGCTAGATGGTCAAATATTTGAATATAACTGTGTAAAAAATTTGATCAAATCCTGCTATCCGAGTATACGAAGCAAAAAGTAAAGGGCGAGATAAGGGTGCAAAGGCGCATGTCGACGGGGGCGGCGACTTGTTCGCGGGGGCGGAGTATCGGACGATTTTTACCGCTTTGCAATGGTGAACACCTCGACACGACACTTGAAAACGTTCGAAAACACCTCTGCGTATAATTCCTACATCCGTGAATTCGTGAATTATTGAGTCACATTTGAAGAATGACGCGTAGAAAATCGCGAATCATCTTGTATACATACCCATGACCCCTGAGCTTTTGAAAGCAAGCATTTCTCAACCGTGTTATAAACGATCAATTCTCATCACCCACAGGATACGACAAAATAAATAAAAAATACACCCTTAAAAAAACGAGATCATGAAAGAAACACAATTATTCTTACCAGTCTCAGCTTCTTTTCCTAATCCTTCGCGATGATTACATGTCACAGCATGTAGTATCGTCGATCACTGTTGCAGAGTAACACAAATTATCATACCCACATGTTTGAGTATTTGTAATTTTTTGTAATTTCGTTTTGTGTATTTTTTTTTAATTGTAGTTTTCATTTGATCGCTCAAGAGGACCCCAAACATAGATCGAAACGTCGGGTTCGACTTGATATAGTTTTTTGGCCATACCGTACGCCAAAAATCAAAATGTAACAACTCAAAAAATCTCGATTTTTCAAAACTCGTGGAGTACCATTTACTTTCATTCAAAAGAAAATTCACGAAAACTAGTTTTCTTAGATGTCACGCTTTACCTACTTGAAAAAATATCCCTTCACGTTATATTTCAAGCTCACTTTGATTTCCTTCTAAGATAGTGGCTTTGTAAAAAAAACACAAAAACTCTACAATAGCCTCGTCTAAAAGGCATAATAAGGCGAAAGGCGATCACGTCCGTGCCGTACAGCGGAATGAGGAGTTTTGTATAGTTGATCAGTGTACCAGACGGTACCAGTAACTTTACAATCATTCAACGTATGGTATGTATGCGGCGTAGCTCAGGGGTAGCTGGTATTGTTATAAAGCAAGAGTCACCCACCTACAACATTGAACGCGGCTTTGTAGAGTGAGAACAGTTCAAATAACTCCAATATCGTTCCTCGCACGTTTTTGTACCCATCATAGGGTGATCGAGCTGGATTGCGTGGTCTTTGTACCATGTTAATTACCCCGCCACCCTGTAGCGTCCCATCGAGAATGACTAAACAATTATTATACCGCAGTCTCTCGGAAAGAGAATTGATAGAAACATTATTCCACCACGTATTGTAATCACACCGGAAATGAAAAGTTGAGTTTTTACTGGATCCGTGACCGAATTTTTGTCTCCACGATATCTCGAGAACGAGTGCGCAGATTTCGATCTAGTTGGGCTTAATCGACGCGGCTTTTCCAAACTTAGAACTGATTAGATTTCGGCTTTGATCGGTCCAGTACTTTTCGAATTATTTAAATAACAAAATCCGAAAACATATACAATAAAAGTGACGATATATCTTGAGAACGGATCAACGGATTTGAATGAAAATTAGTACCATATCGTTTTTTTTGTATCGCTGAACACAAATCTGAAATTAGTTTCGCAAAATTTTAATTTGGCGCATTCGAGGGCCTGCCAAATACTCGAAGGTTTTTCGAACTGTTGATCAAGAATCTAAGGTCAGAATTGCAAAATTCAAAATAGCTGAACCCAAAATGAATAACGGGAGGGTCAAAGGCTGGCTCATAATCAGCCCAAGCCCGCTTGTTGAGAAAGGATTCGGAATAATTACCGTAAACTATATGATATAATCTCGGAAATACCCATTTTTTAACATAATCTCAGAACTATTATCGTATTCGATGAATAATCAGTGAGAGTTTGTGATATTCCCGAGAAACCAGCCCGTTTTAGCCGAATAGCTCATCGCTCTATTGCGTATTAGGGACGATCGCAAAGTGCTAGTTTGTTACTCTTTCATCCTCTGAAAATTGCATCAAAATCGGTTCGGCGGTCCGTTTGAACCTGTGTCCACAAGGAATGGGCCGGATCACATACTAAGTTTTTCAAAATCCTCGAAAATGACTTCATAGGTGCCAAAACATGCTCTTCATATGGTTTAGGAATTTTGAAAAAAAAAAGTTTTCAACAATCGTGCCTAAATAAGTTGATAATCTTTGGTAAGAACGAGCGAGTGTCGATTTCTCGTTCATATTCGTTCATCTTTTCGATGTTTCTCATGGGAGGGTATAAGTAAGAGGCGCGTGGCATCGGGACGCCGGACGTCCTGCGGCGTCGTACGCTCATTTGTCACAGGGAGGATATTAACGCTATTGAGTGCTCGGGATCTTTACAAATCGCTCCTGGGTAATAGAGGATATTGTCCACGACCCCGCAACGTCGCTATAATACCGTATTATTCTGGCTGATCGATTTTCTCCAAAGTAAGTGTAACATAAAATTCCGTGAAATTCACTGGTTTAACGCGCCCGCGTACAAACAGACTACACTCAAAGACTTTTTATGAGAATATAGTTCGCAAAACCATATCAAAGTTTGACATGTTACATCGAAAGTAGAGAAGAGAACGGAAAAAATTGAGGGAGAAGGATAATTATTCGTAGGCTCATAGCTCCATATCTGAATCGAATTCTAGCGATAAAACATAGCAAGGAAAATCCTCCGAAAAATGCGATTTCTGACCAGTTTCATATCTAATCAACTTGTTTGCTAATTGATAATTTTTGGGAATTGAAATGCCATTGAAATGCCAACCTATCGTAGCGATAAAAAAAAAGCGAGGCAAATCCTCCGAAAAATGCGATTTTTTTATCGATTTTCGACCAGGCTATTCACTTGAGAAGCCCTATGTACACTTGTTTCGGAAGTCTTTGGAAACCTTCGACTGGAATTCGAATAATTCCTCACAATACTGAAATGGAAGTCACTTGTACACCAAAAATTGGAGTGAATAGCCCCCCGCATACCAGTCTTTGATAAAAAAAATAACATTTTAGCACGTTGAATATGAAATATTATGATACTGTACGTCAAAAACTAGTATGACAATGCGAGGGACGACTCGCACAAAAATCACAAGACAACGTCTTGCCTTATAAGCCTCAATTTTTCCTTATTTGTCGCTTATTCAAGCGCTATTCGTCTTTAGCGGTTGCTTATTTTACGCTAGGGAGCGCTATTTGTCCTTAACCGTCGCTTATTTTATATTCTGCAACTTAAAAAAAATAATGATTTTCCATATGGAGCTACGAATGATAATACTTTCCCCTTCCACCAGATCGTTTCTAAATTATCAATGTTTGAATGTGAATGACGAAAATCAACGCGTTGAATCTAGATATGAACAAAGAGGTTTGCACATATTTATTGATCAATTATGATTACACAATACATTTGTAGGTGGCTGTAATAGCATTGCAAAATAAACAAAAATGAAAACAAAAAATATCATTTATACACTAGTATATACTGCTCAGGTAAAGACATATGATAATAATATGGATAATGCTTCTCGGAATCCTCATAAGTAACAACATAACTTATCCTCTATTCGCATAGCAGCGTAGAAGTCTTCGAGAATTTTCAAAAGCAACACAATACGTTAGAAAGGCACTTAATTTTTTATATATTCACAGAAACGGGTCAAATCTTCGTGACTATTAATTGGCACAGCATCAGAACGCTCTTCCTGTGTGGATACCCAAATCGTTCCACCAGCCTCGAACGATGTGTAGCCAAAGTTTATCGCTGAATCGTGTACACGACGTAAAAGCGCCTCTCTTTCTCCCGGCATGTGGTCGGACGCGTATACGCGACCTGTGATACTGGGAGGAGGATTAGAGTAGTTGCTGTAACCTGCTGGATAATATCCTCCACGCATGAAATTATCCTGAGGATACTGAAGCCCTCTGTTCGGCACGAGGGGCGGAGGTCCTCCCAGCTGAGGGAATCGATGCATCAGACTGTTTGTGGCCAGAGGAGCACAGAGGCTCTCTACGATTTCGAGCCTTCTTATCACATCAACGGTATCAGTCTCAAGATGTGTCACTCTCTGTTGAAGGGCTTTGACGGTTTCAGATTTGGCTTGAACTTCCTTGATGAGAGACTCGATCTTAGATGAAAACTGGTGAATCATCTCATCAAACCGATCTTCGAATCTGCTCACTGTTGCCTTCAAGCCATTTGGACCCGATAATTCTTCCTGTAGCCTATCGTCCATGCTGAGCAGTCTGCGATGTGTGGATTCGGTTGTTCTTTGTGTATCCCGAATCGCGGCATTCTGTTGGCTGGTATTCATTTCGAACCAAGATCTTCCGCCAGCGGGAGAATTGTACATTGGCTGAAATTTGATTATACAATTGTTTTACAAACTTGTATCTATGATGTGACAAACGGCGGTGCATGTAGAACCAAATGATTCGTTTTGTTTCTAATTCTGATAATGTTTCAGGCTGTTACAGATAGTAACGTTGAAGCCTGCTTTGGATTTTTTGCAATAATTTTTGCAAACATTTGTACACAGAGATTCAACTAGACTATTAAAAATACTTCAAAATGTATTTAAACACTTCATCATGCTGCAAAACCATATAAATCGAATTTATACCGTCAACCTAAGAACCAGACTTTCGAAATAATTTCTAACGAATAACAAATGACCGATTTACCGTACAATATAACATAATCCATCGTAAAAATACTTGGGTAAAAAATATCAATAAAATTCGTAGGGTATTAGCAACTTTTTATTCAGACATAGGAGATACATGATCATTTAATAATACATAATAATAACAATAATAATCATATTGATGATACATTTTTCTCGCTGCAGAAACATTGGTAACAGAAAGCCATTCGAACTGAGGAATGAAAACTTCAAACTTCGACTAAAATTCTAGGATTACTTCAGATAATATGAATATTGATTAATCAAGAATCGATCATATAGGTATTATTGTAAGCATTTAAAAAATTACAAGACCTTAAATGCTGCTTGTCTCAACGGTATGATACTATCCCATAGTACAAACGTACGTTAAAAAACCACAGATTCCTAATTATTTCATTAAACTTCATTTTGCACCTACGTGAAATGATACTCGTTAGAAAAAGCGTGAATATTTTTTAAAGTAACATTTGGACTCGTTTCATCAAAAATTGTCACTGGGTCACACAAAAAAAAATTGATCTTGAAGTCAGTTAATGATTTGAAACAATCCATTCGACTCGTGAAAGAAATAGAATTACTATGAACAACTTTCGATGAAACAAGTCCGCGTGAAATTGATCATTGAAAATGTAACATGATCAATCAATAATTGTGTATAACGTCAGGTCAGATGTACAATTAGAGTGGCACTTAAAAATCACCATCTAATCAATGTTCGAAGAGATCATTGAAAAGAAGAACTGCAATTCCACGAACGAAAATGATTGATTGTTAAATACGACGTCCTTTCGTCATTTGAATTAATATTTACAACAATTTGATATTGTGATCTGGACTACAAGCAGTTACGTTACTCATTACCAGGTCTATGAATCAATGGCTCTGGATTCTCTTAGATCAATATTGAGAAAAAATTTATTCCGATTGTCTTGCCGAACTCGGCATCAAGTGTGCCAACTCAGTTGGATAGCAAGTCCAGAATTCTACCGGCATGTACGAATATCGGAACAAAGTTATTATTTTTCCGATAATATCGTCACCGGGTTTTTCTTCGAATGCTTGTATTCCAATATACTGGTACTGATCCGTTTTCAATATCTTCGCGAGCTGCTTAATGGCCGCTGCCAATTTAACGAAATTGATAGGATCATTTCGAGATTTCTTGCAAATCAAGCCATAGACTATTTCTTTCGGGTAACAAGCGGCCTCTGTACGAACAACGGTACCGAGCTTTTGTTGACCTTTGTCTAATCGCGGGAGGAACTTGTACTTCTCATCCAATGACTTCATCTCATCGGATACATACGAATCTTCGGTGCCAATGTATAATAATCCAGTACCCCGCTGTATATCCTTGAGAAGCTGCTGTTCGAATTTGAAGGTAGTTTTCGGCCTGGATTTTGCTGTCTCTTGGTAATTCTGAAATATAGAACATCTGACGACGTCATATTTTGGAGAAAATACAATTTTTGTACCTGAAACGATTCACAAATAACATTTTCCTCGCCTCTTGGTTTTTTTCTTACTCGATTTATACAACTGATTTATAAGCCAGATTACTTATCTCTATTGTCTCAAACAATTTCTTAGTTCGTTGTCTTGCTTGTAGAAAAACTCTCTGTAAAACTACATAAACGCGAGTCGCGCAGTCAGTTACAGTCACAGAGAAATTGTCAAAATTTTGATAAGCCTAAAATCCTCGTACGAGAGTCCAACACTCGACCCTGCGCACCGTATTTTTCGAATACCATTTCACATAGTTTCAAAAAGATAAAATGTACAAAATTAAAAAAGCTATTTCTATACGTCGTAAGAAGCGGCAAATACCTATATGATTCGTTTGGAATATTTAATTTATACAAATTCCGATTTGAAATAAGATTTTAAGTCGGATTGCTTATTTCCTTTTTTTGGATTTTGCATTTTTAACATTTTTAGCACTTTGCTTGGACGATTTGCTTGCTTTGCCTTTTCTTTTTTTTGATTCAGTCGTTTCACACTCGGGTTCCGGCGATTCCCGTAACGTCCAGTACTGAAATTATTGTAAATTGCAGTCTGCACGCAGCCATACAATTACACCCAAATAAAGCCAAATCAATTATTTATTCATACCAGGAAGAAAGAAAGCAGCAAACTGTGTTGGATAGGATGAAAACAGCAGAAAAAAAACATAGAAATATGATTAATAAACAACCTCGGTGTTCACACACCAAGATCAAAAAGAAAATTCCAAAACAAAGCGTCAGGCCTTCCCTCATTGTGGGGAGTCTTGCAAAATTAAGAACAGTTTGTACAACGCACAATACAGGAATGCCTCGGAAAGCACTAATCTCAGCATGCATAAGCAAAGTGCAAGCACCAAGGTATCTTTAACGCGAACAAGTTTCTATGTAAACGATCATTAATCAGCATAGGAATGAAGGAATTTTTAGCTTCTAATTTGAATTATTAATTGTTAAAAGATATGATTTTCTTTCTCTAACAATGAGATTATTAGTGATCAATTGATGCTTTTTATAGAAACATTAATGGAGCCCTTGAAGTTCGTTAATTGAATCAATTTTTTCGCTCTAATTGGGTGAAAAACGATAATAACAACAGAAGGGGGTCATCAACATCCGAAGCCTGGTACGCGCACTTTGACAATATCTAGATAAATGAATAGATGGGTAGAAAATATTCATCAGTGTGCGAGATAGAAATAAAAAGCAAGGGTATATTCTACATGAACTGGAAACTTCGAACTCACCTTTTCTAAGTTATAAATCTTAATGGCGAAACCGTCTGAAAAGATTTCGTCCAGCATATTTTTTACTGTGTTCCAGTCCAGCCTATCGAGCCCGCATCCGATTCTGGGCATCGCAAGCTCTGTAACGTTCAGATGCTTGCATTTCTCATGCAGGGCGAGCAAACTACGTTCTAACGTGTTGTAAGTAGGTTTTCCTAGAATTATGGGACATGAAATGAGTAACAGTGTAAATAATTCGGCGCTGAGTATTCTAATATACTTCGATAATCCGATAATCCTTACCGCTGCTGTCCCGTTTGGTAACTAAGTAGAAGATGTATCTGTTCCCATGCTCGATGTAGGCTACTCCACCCTGATCCACCCGCTGATCAAGCAATTCGGCCACGGAACCAAATCGCTGTCTGAATATTACGGCAATACCCGCGCCCATCCTGAAGTCTGCGCCAACACAGTGTGCGAGACACATCGTTTCTTCCGCGTCAAACAAATCTCCTTTGCATTCCGTAACGCAGGATTTTTTCTGTCCACCACTTCTCCTTTCCTGTTTCTCCTTCTGTTTTCTCATTTCATTTGCTTCTTTCTTCTCCTTGCTTCTTCTTCGCTCGGCATTGGCGTACGCCTGCGGATCCTCGGCGGGTTCATCCTGTTAAAAAAAGTCAAGAGTCATCATTAGGGTATTCAGATAGTAGAATATAAAGTTCACAGGCATTGCAAGATCGAAACACAAAGGGAAACGATAACAAAAATTCAATGATAAGTCAATCGGAACTAAAATACACATAAATTTTGGAGCTGATCACAACTTGCGCATACCTCCGGGTCTAGGATATTCGACCATTCTTTTTCTTCTGCAGGATCACCCGAGAGGCTGGGGGTTTCATGTACGTCTGACAATGGAGGTGAAGGTGGATTCTCCCAATCCTCCGTTTCCATAGAGTCTGATGGCTCTGGTTTAATTTTATCTGCCAATGAATGCGAGTTCATCTTCCTTTCGACTTCTTTGACCTGTCGATCTTTCTGTGGTACAGCGGAATGTGATGGTTTTGAAGAAATTGTTTGGTGGCCTCGGGCAGAGGAATCCTGTCCTCCCTGAAGTTCCATACTCTCGTAGCTATGCCCCTAGAAATTGAAAGTATTTAATCAATCACCGGACTATCGGGTCGGTAAATCAGAGAAAAAGTCAATTTCTATTCAGAAAACTGTACCGAAGTTGATCGACGACGCAGCGAAGGTGGCCAGAAGATCGAGAATTCCGCATTTATGCCTGAATTTCTGAGCAGCGTCTCAATTTTGTCCATGACGAAAGGATCATTTTCTTGTTTGAAAGCTTGTAGCCCGAAGAATCCATATTCATCCCTCATGTTGAGTGTTTTTAGCTTCTGAATAGCTTGTTCCAAGCGCTCATAGATCACAGGACTTTTTGCCGATTCTTTACAGGTCAATCCATAAACTACATCATCTTGATTTTTTCCTCTGTGAATATAGGTGCGAATGACAAAGCCCAGTTCGCGTCGTTTCGGTCTTGGAAGTGAGAGAAAAGGATATTTTGTGTCTATCGATTTCATCTCTTCAGATATGAAATCAGCAACGCAACTAATGTATAACAATCCTGTTCCTGGTTCTACGTCCTTTAAAAACCCTTCCGCACTTACGACCCTTGACTTGAAACCAGGCGCTGATTTGTTGACAAAACCCTGAAATATAGATGCGGCATTATACCCTGGTCAACGATTGATATCGTCAAACAGTTTTCTCGGTGCATATAAACCGAACAATTGAATTTCAGGTGCGAATCTACCTCGTCCAACTTATAGACCGTTATTTCGAAACCATCAGCGAATATATCCGTCAACATCTGTTTGACGTCGTTCCAAGATAGGCCATCCTGTCCACAGCCGATTTGTGGCATTGCAATTTTTGTAACACCGAAACTTTCGCATCTATCACGAAGTGCAAGTAGGCTCTGCTTCATTGTAGAGTTTGTGGGTTTTTCTGAAATCAGTTGATACAGTGGATCAGGATCATCATTTATGGAAGGCCAATGGTACATGTGATGCACATTCGACAAATAATAGCATCATAAATCACAAACGTATATTGAGAAATACTTACCGCTGCTAGACTGTTTGGTAATCAGGTAAAATACAAATCTATTGCCATCGGGAAGATGGGCTACACCACCTGGTCCAACATGCTGGTCAAAGAGTGTGCCAACCGACCCAAATTCATTCCGGAATCTTACAGCGATCCCTGATCCCATTCTGAGATCTGCTCCAACACAATGAGCCAAGGAAACATCGTATGGGGCGGTAAACAAGTCACCTTCGATCTCTTTAAGACAAGATTTTTCTGGTCCTCTATTTTGCCTCTTGCCTCTTTTATTCGAGTTGTCTGGATTATCTGGATCGCTCTGTTCCAAGATCGTAAGATGAAGGAATTATCAGCTAACAGTGCAGAGTTTTGCTCTTTTCATAGAAATATCCAGTGAGGGGGACGATACAATTATTTTATGACTGTAGCATCGTGTGATTTGGTATAATAATTGAAAATTGAGAATAAAATCAACGACTCGCGAAAAATAAAATAAAAGATGGGTTTCAAGTTCGTATCATTAACTTGACGAAGTGATAGGATAAAATTCTCTATTTCAGATTTCTGGAACGTCTCTAGGCCTCAAAATTAGGGGTTTTCGTTTCAAACTTGAGGGGAATATTTGTATTTGACAATCATTTATTCAATTATTTATAATTGTTCAAGCAGGGTGTCCAGTGACTTGTCATTTCAAAATTCCCTGAGAATTCCACGTTTTTCAGACTGGCTCAAAAAGTAGCCGATATGCAACAAATTCAGACCATAGCTATCATATAAAACCGATTGTAGTGATTGAAGACAGCGAGAGAGATCCGTGGAAAAAATGCGATTCTTAATAGATTTCTGACGTCTCCTAGGTAACACATAACTCTTTGGGTAATTTGGCTATTTGTTAAAAATTCCAACAGGGAAGTCCTGCAAAAAATGCGACTTCTTATGATTTTTTTGTCCTTTCCCAGGTAAATGTAACTTTTTGACGACTCGGTATTTTTCTTAAATTCCAACACGTGCTTTGAGAAGAGCCGATACACCCCAAATTCAGACTATGCCCATTGTGTAAAACTGATTGTAGTGATAAGAATAGGGTGTCTACTCAAGTTAGGATTTATAATAGCCGTATTGGACCTCTCAGTCTTTTCTCTGAAGACGTTTCAAAGTTCTACCAGATTTTCATATTTCTTCTTTGAATTCCATGAGAATTCTCCAGGTTTTCCCTGTCGCTGGACACCATGTCAAGGGAAAAAGTCCCTTGATGCATCATGAATACAATTTATAACAGAAACCACGATTATCAGGCAAAATAGTACGCTATTAAATTTCTTGTTATACGCTATCAAATTTCTTGTTATTAGACAATTCGTGCACAATATACAGAAAGTCCATTGTCAACAAATTCGAATCTAGAAATGTTGGAAATTTGTTGATTGAATTGCCTTTGTTCTGAATTTCAATCACAATGCAAGGACAGTGCTGAATAAAAATATTTTGGCATGCTGTTTGTAAACACTAGATCACCAGATAGCTATGGGATAGCTATGCAGTAAATATTTGAGATAGAAATTGAATATCCTCTTCGCGAATTAGATCGTGACTCTCTTTCAAAGACATCTGTTAGCAAATAACAGATTAGAAACGGGCTAAGATCATAAATTTAGAAGAATTAAATCATAGCTTTGATGATAATACAACAAAAATAATAACAGTAAACAATTCGACTGACCTTGATCGATTGCTTCTCAACAGTCGAGTTCGGCTCGCATTTGAAGACCCCAGAGTTAGTCGGTACCGCAGATCCTCTCACACCAGATTCAGAATCCAACGATTTTTCCGAGTTGGTCTCGTCACGCTCAGTCTTAACCATCACGCACGCAGCTGCCTGATATTGACCTGCGTCACTGTTGTTTCCCTGCTTACTCGCATTCTTGGGATCAAAATTCCCGTGGTGATCTCTGTCGTTGTTCTTCATGCTGAAGGGACGCCCGCGTGGCCCTTTCTGTGAACCCCTTTGACCTTGACCTTGACTTTGACTATGAGAGGACCTGTTTTCTCTCCTATAATTATCATCGCTTCTCTCGTGTTTCTGCGGCCTGTGATCAGACCCTGGAGGCTGTGCGCTAGATTGTTGATTATCGGCGTAAAAAGCTGGCCTGTCTCTTCCCTGCTCATCGTCGTTAGATTTTCGGTTAGAATTACCGTGCCTCTGGCCACCGCTTCTGTTCTTTTTCCCGATGTTCGCGAAGCCTCTATCCTGGTCGCTCATAGCGTTGCAATATAACCTAAAATAGTGCGAATACTGTGACTGACATGGCCGGCGCCGAGGGACGGGATTTCGACAAGAATGATAAACGAACCTTCTTTTATTCTCGAGATTAATAATGGCCGTACTTACTCGGATAAATTGATGACGAAATTCGGTAGAAAGCGACGAAGACTCTCCAACGTTGATAATCAAGCCTCGAACAGACGCTTCGCTTCGTTGTAACAGGAGGCAGGAACCGACGCGGGGTTCCCCGAACCGTGTTGTAGAAGCTGAGCGAAGTATAACTGCGAGACACTTTTGTCGAAAATTACGATTACGCACGAGGGGAGGGGGAGGCAACGAAACCGGGGATTTCCCTGTGCTTCTAATCACTTTTTAGCAGCTGTGTTTTAACCAGGAGCGAAGAAAAGAACAAAAAATGCGGTGGATTATTCGACTTGATCGATTTTCGAAATTTTTTATTTCAATTATCGTTACACGGACGTGGTTCCGGACAAGTTTACCGCATGGTAATACTTATTTCGGAAAAGCTAAGAATCAAAACTTCCGGTGACCTTCGTAACGTAAACAAACGCCACACGCAGTTTTGCCAACCCATGAAGATTTTTCTAACGAAATCCGCTAATTTTTGCAGAAATCTAAAGAAAATCTATGTCCTTTGAAGAATTCTGTTCTGCCGCAGACGAATCGAACCTGTAGACCGGATTCAAGCATCTGCAGATTTTGTGCAAGCGCCGAGTGGCTACTAAAGCAACAAAAACTTATTTTTAGTTCACATAAAGATAGTCTCTCACATTACCTAATTTATACTACCTCTGACATTAGTAATATAATAATTTATATGCGAGGCGTGGAAGAGATATTAAGGTGAAACGAAACTCACGTGACCCTCGATATGAGTGCGAGAGAGATAGCGACATTTCACACTTGGCATTTCCGAACCCACTGCTAGCGGTCAAAACACATTCGATTGATGTGAAATTGATATCAGTGACGCAAAAAAAGTGCACGAAGGGCGTATCAAGCTTGGATTTTCGAAAATCGAACGACATGATTAGAATTTTGTGTAACAATATTGTTCTGTAACCCAGGAGGTGCTGCCCCTTGTGTGGAGAGTGTGCACTTCCTTGGATTACAGAACATTATTGTTAAAAAAACTGTAATTACGTCTCGATTTTCGAAAATTCAAGCTTGATACGCCCTTCGTGCACTTTTTTTGCGTCACTGATATCAATTTCACATCAATCGAATGTGTTTCGGCCGCTAGCAGTGGGTTCGGAAATGCCAAGTGCGAAATGTCGCTATCTCTCTCGCACTCATATGGCTCAGGTTACGAGGTCACGTGACTTTCATTTCCCCTTAAGAGCATGCTGGAGTCAGGCTTTACCCACCGTACCCGGTTTTCACTTGTTTTCACTGATAGCAAAGCCTACACGTCACGAACGCGGAAAAGGAATTAATATGTAAGAGTTATGTGTTCCTATGAGAATATATTGTATAAGTTTAAATTTTAAGTTCGAAAAAAATGCAGTTTCCGTTTTTATTTCATGAATTTCAATCAAGAGATATACGTCATACACACGAAAGTACAAAAATATGCGGATTGCATACCATGTTACGTTCTAAGTGATAAGAAAAAAATATATGTATACCTATGTTATTCCCTCTTCAATTTCCTATATTCGTCTTCGGGTTCGCATCCGGGTAATAAAATGTGATTTTTCAAAATCTTTTGTTTTCATTGACATCCAATACGTGATGAAATTCGAATTGTTATGAAAAATATAGAATCCAAAGAAGCGTCTAAACAAATGTTGACCATCTCCAGAAGAATTTTGAGTTTCGGAGGTTGGCAACACTGGCCACACGGCCACAGACGCAGATCGTCGAACGACCGAAGCTCGGTGTATACCGTGTCGGCCTCTGCCGGGCTGTTGCGTTGCGTGGGTTTCGTTCGAAGGCGACGGGTAGCCGAATACCGAAATTTTTATATCGTCTCATGCACGTGCTGTGAGTGAATTTAAAATGGCAGAAACAGGTAAATATTGTTAAACCGAATAGCTGAATTAGCTTTATTTATCGCTCGTCGTGTCCGTCTCTCTGTTATCTACTTTCCGCCGGTCTCACTCGACCGTAAATTGTATATTTTATGTTATGATAAACGAGCAGACATCTTGCGGGGTAAACACGTGTTTTCGCTCATTTTTACGCAACTAAAATACCCGAATATACGAACAATACGATACGGAATGAAAATCCGAACAAAACACGGCGTAAAACGACACTCGCCGCTTCATTCCGACTCAATAAATCATCGATACCCGTCCAATTAAGACTCTCGCCAATTAGGTTATGTTCTACTACGTCTCTATACTACGCTCTTATCCACACAGAAAATGAAAAACGAAAGGACAAAAAAAAGTCACTTGGAGAACTTCAAGTGGCCATGAAATGCCAGGTTGAACCGTCAAACGCAGTCGTCAAATTGGAGTGCAACGACTGGCCTCTACTCTTCAAGGTAAAGTTTGTTACAATTTTTTTTTTTATTTGAAAAAAAAAAGAATCTTAATGTTATTTATTCCATAAATTTCAGAACTTTGACAAACTCTTAACTCGCACAAAAACTTTCACGCCGTTGACGTGCGGGTCGACCCCCCTGCATCGTAACCTTTCCGAGTACATTAAATCCGGTTGTATAAATTTGGACAAACCGTCGAACCCTTCTTCGCATGAAGTGGTCGCTTGGATAAAGCGAATTTTGAAAGTAGACAAGACTGGTCACTCCGGTACTTTGGATCCAAAAGTAACGGGATGTCTGATCGTGTGTATAGACAGAGCTACACGTCTCGTAAAGTCACAACAATCGGCTGGAAAACAGTACGTCGCGGTATTCAAGCTCCATTCTGCCGTCGAGAATGTTTTGAAGGTAAACAAAGAAGCTTAAAGCATGCAAGAAGCTTGGGCGAACCTCGATGATCGAATTTATTCCCCGCAGGTCAAACAAGGACTGGAAAAATTGCGAGGCGCGTTGTTCCAAAGGCCGCCGCTGATATCTGCGGTGAAACGTCAATTGCGTGTCAGGACAGTATACGACAGCGTTCTGCTTGACTATGACGAAGATAGAAACATGGGAGTATTCAGGGTCGATTGCGAGGCTGGTTCTTACATCAGAACAATGTGCGTTCATCTGGGTCTATTTTTAACAACCGGTTGCCAAATGGAAGAACTTCGTCGTACCAAATCTGGCGTACAATCCGAGCAAGATGGAATGGTCACCATGCACGACATTCTCGACGCCCAGTGGCTCTACGAAAATCACGCGGATGAAACTTATCTACGCAGAGTTATAAAGCCCTTGGAAGCCCTGCTCGTCAATCACAAGCGAATTATCCTCAAGGACAGCGCCGTATGTCCATTTTCTTCTAACTGCTTGTGCTTCTAATATTCCAATTACCTTCACACGTGACTTGTACTTCGCAGGTGAACGCCATCTGCTACGGAGCCAAGATAATGGTGCCTGGAGTCCTGATGTACGACGACGGTATCGAGTTGAATGAGGAAATCGTAATTGTCACCACCAAGGGAGAAGCCATCGCGCTTGGTAGGCTTCGTTTTGATAAATTACCTGATAATCATATCCCTTGTGTTTTGCGTATTTAATAATGACTTCTTCAACAGCTATCGCGCTTATGACTTCTCCGACAATGACTGCCTGCGATCACGGTGTGGCTGCTAAGATCAAGCGAGTTATTATGGAGAGAGACGCCTACCCCAGAAAGTGGGGACTCGGGCCTAAAGCTTCGATTAAGAAGCGCATGATCAAGGAAGGAAAATTGGATAAGCACGGGAAACCGAACGAACAAACACCGTCGGATTGGCTGACGAGTTACGTAGATTATTCCAAGGTAACGGGCCATCTTTGCTCTCCTTGTCCAACTTTCACATTACCAGCGAGACAAAGTTTAACAAGTATCTGTGTTATTTTTCTCAATGCAGCAAGCGGGCACTAACGGAGTGGAAGATGCGGCTAGTAGAAAGAGGAAGTTGGATACTACGGCAAGAGCGACGGATACTACAGTCGTCGATGCTCCTAAGGATGAGGAAGTTGCATCGCCAAAAGAAAAAAAGAAGCACAAAAAAGATAAGAAGAAGAAGAAATCTAAGGATGAATCTGAAGCCGGTGAAACTGAAGCTACGGGAGAGGCAGCAGCTACTGAAGTAAGCGAATAAATTGAATTGAAATTATGAACGATAATTAATAATTGTTTGTTTTAATTCTAGGAAGCAGAAGTAAAGAAAGAAAAGAAGAAGAAGAAGAAGAAGGACAAAGACGAAGGGGCACCAGCCAGTGACTAAATAAATTCGTAAACATACCATTAAAACACATATTACAATTTATATCCAACAGTCGTCCCTAAAAAGTTACTTGGCGTATAATGAAAATACGTTTCACGCCTGATTAAGAACAGGAAAGAAGATGATATATTTTATAGGGTCTCTACATACTGGAATGGAGATGAAATTACTACAAAAAGATTCACAATAACGATGTTTCTTCCCACATAGAATGTGTATACATATTTCTATTGGAAGTGACTCGACAATTTCACAACCAAAAATAGAATGAGATGATTGTTGTGCTCTAAATTACATATTTTTTATATCCAAATATCGCGAAACGCTTCTTCAGATTATTATTTATACAACATATACACAAATTGACATTCATACAATTTTTGTATCCGATGAATTTACCCATTTACAGCTCCTCGATGCGGAGGGTACACCGATATCATAAGTATAGTTTATCGAGTGATTCAAACTCAAAGTACGATGCATATAGTCATTTCTTTTTATATTCATCCGGTGTTTCACGTGCCCAGATTCTATTTCAACATTTTCATTTCATTCCTGTGTAAAACCTGCGGGTCCTAAATACAGCCGTATGCTACCCATCCTCTCCCCGCGGTTCTTTGTTACAAAATAAAAAATAGAATTACATTAGAACAAAAAGACATTTTTGTAAATCTTGAATTTCATACTGTTACGATATTTTTCCGCTCATTTTATATTTTATAGAACCGAATGCATGGTGTCCGAATATCAAGAAAAGCCTGTATACATGTGTATAATGGCGATTGTAGAGCCGGAAAATCCGTGAGGATTTTTTAAAAAGTTATATTATTTTGAATAAAAGTAAAAATAACGAAAGCTCACTGCGTTGTGTAATCAACTATTTTTCAACCACGCTTGGACGTAAATTCCATCATACTTGTGTTAGAAAAAAAGGGTCTGACGACAAGAACTATTCGTGAATAATTGAATACCTTTATTGAGAAGATAAGTTTACTTCAAATAATGATTTGTTATAAAACAGAAAAAAAAAGTACAAAGTTCGGGTGAACAAATTTAATGCAATATCAGTTTCACTGTTTTTTATTTTTATTTTAAAAAGACGGTTTTTATCTTGAATTTTTCGTAGGCAAATTATTATTAGATGAATATGAATTGAGAATAGAATGTGATCACTTGAAAACGACAGTGTCCAACATAGCGCCGAGGCACTGTACAATATTTGTCGTCATCAGTGTGTCTACTTTTTCTTCTAGATGCCGTTTTGGATCCTGCTTTCCTACGTTCTTTATCGCCAGCTGCTCCGGCGTCATTTTTTCTTCGTCTTCTAGTGCCTGTAAAAAATGAATAAAAAACCATTTAATCCTCCAACGGACAAAAGAGTTTAGGAATCAGACCTCCGCGTTAATACGCAATTGAACTTACCTTATTGTAATTTTTCGCTAATTCAAGCATATCGGAAACAATTCCTTCATTGAGTTTCCCGTGTTCCGAATATTCGGCCAAAGTTAGACCATCCATCCACGATTTCTTGTGCAAATTTAGCAACATCTTTTGCTCCAATTCATTTTTACGGTAATTAATGCTAATGCTATAATAATGACGATTCAATCCGTGTATCAGCGCCTGCACGGACGGCTTTTGCAGATGACCCAGATTCGACGTAGTCTGACGAGGTTCCTGGCCCAAAACCTACGCAATAAATTCAAAACTTTGATCACATCGCCAAAACGAACTAAACAATCGTTCACAGGCTTGAATCAACCCTCGTCTCACCATCATGTTGGGATTGATTAATCTGAAGGCGTCGATCACGACTTTTCCCTTCACAGACTGGATAGGGTCAATAACGACGGCCACGGCGCGTTCGCTAAGCGCTTCGAACGACTGTTGAGTATTGATATCGACTCCGGAGAGCCAGCACCCGAATCCAGGATGAGAATGGTACCATCCAACGACCATCTCCGGTCTCCCCGTCTGTTTGAGCATGTCCAACATCTTTGCTTGGAATACTGGATCCACTGCTTCGACGCTGACACCCTGAAAGAGATTTTAAAAATGTAGCGACATGAATTTCGAACTTCTATCCCTTCCCCGCTGCATCAATGGTTGCTCACTGTTCCAGTCTGAGGCATGGCAAAGACGTCGATGACTCGGACCGTATAATCGTCTACAAATTCGCCCAGCATGAGTCCCATAACTTCCATCGGTACTCCGGCCCGACCGTGTTTCAACATTTTGAGTAAAGCCAGCGAGGATATGTAGACCTATGACGAATCAAACAAAGGGATCAAAAAGTGCTAATTCATTGGACCGTCGATGACAGTACTGAAACCAAACAAGGACGACTACGAGTGTTTCGTTTCTGTTGAAAGCGTTACACATAATCGTGACTCGTTTTAAGGGACTGAAAAACCTCACCTGCTCCGCCGTATCGACTACAGGAGCGTCCGAAGGTGGGGGTCCTTGATTGAGTCCTGGCATACCGCCGCCTAACCGCAAGAGTCGGTCCATTTTCTTAGCTGGTTGAAAGAGAGTGTTTTGATCAGAGGAGATTCAGGTGCTTAGATGAAAGGGTTTTCGTGTTCCGTTGGATTTTCGGATAGAACCGGGTTCAAATGACACATGATGTTTTATGAAGACAATAAAGTGAGGTTATATTTCCGGATATTCGATATTTGGCATTTAGACGGTTTTTGATACCGCTAAACTGTGTCCGATCGATTTCGCGTACTCACCTACTCGACGGTGTAGATTCTACGAGGAATAAGGTATCGGGGTTAATTGATAACGCAATAAAACCGAATGAAATAAACAACTCGTTTCAAGTTTGTGAAAGAATGACAATCTGAAATGTGCAGAATCACCGAAATGCATTATGGTCCGTCAGACCGGCTGGTAAAATCGACCAATCACAATCACCAACGAGGCAACGAGGTTCTGCTTGCTTCAAACGCGCGATAAGGAAGCGGTGGGGACATCTATGTACAGACATACACACTCAGTCCGTACCCGGGTTTACCGACTGACTGGCCGAGTCATTCGGTCGTCACGGCGCGCATTTTTGTTTCTAAATCAAATTTGACCTTATATCGACGCCCGATACGAATAAAAGCACGTTTCAGATTCCGGGTGGAAAAGAGCACGTTTCAAATTCCGGGTGGAAAAGAGCGCGTTTCATGTTGACTCGAATACTAGCACATTTCGGGTTGACTCGAATAATAGCACGTTTCGTTAATATTATAATCAGATTGCCATTGTTAGACGAATTATAATATCAACGAAACGTGCTATTATCGAGTCAACCCGAAATGTGCCAGTATTCGAGTCAACCTGAAACGTGCTCTTTTCCACCCGGAATCTGAAACGTGCTTTTATTCGTATCGGGCGTCGATATAAGGTCAAATTTGACTTTAGAAAAAAAAAATGCGCGCCGCGACAACCAAATGACTCACAATGAGTGTATATGACTGTACATAGATGTCCCCACCGGGCTTCCGTACTATCCACTGATATCAGAGGCTTCAATAGTCTCCGTGGTTCAAACAGTGTTCATCCTCCTGGTAATCAAAAGAAATGGCCGACGAAAAGAAAAAGACTAAAACTCACTATAATTGGACCGGTGGACCTCACGGGCTCGGTGATTATCAATTTACTCAATATTACAGGACTGATTAATCGTTCGAGAGTCGATATACTCGGTTAAACGATCTTATCAATGATTTTACGAATAGGTTAGATACGCTCACAGCGCATTTTTGAGGTTATGTGCCGCGTAATACCGATCGCTTATACACACGGTACAGAAAATACAAGTTTTATCCCGCAGGAGAACCTGACGACCGGAGTCTGAGAAAAGTTGAATCCGATGTTCTAATACCAAAAATAATCAGAGACAGATCGAGAGCGGAAAAATGTGTGCCGGAGGTTAAAGGTATGTGATCGGGCGATAGAAATTTCAGTCTTATTGTTAATAGATTATTTATATTAGCGCAACGCATGAGTTTCTCTCGTAGAATCTCAGCTCCCAACTATTAAGAATTCTCTACATGTGCAGCTACTACGTTCTGACTCTCCTAAACAGTCGATATATGGAAAAACAACATCCGTTTCTCAACCAACTTTACAACTAAGGACTCTTCTATTTATAACAAATTAACTCGTACTGCCATCATATCATTATTGTAATAGAAAATCTCTCAAAATAAAACAATACCTTCTATCAAGTATCAAAATCATGAATCAAGTTGGATATTGTGTAAGAAATTGATAAAATAGCTTCGATTATATGATTTATTATCCCAATACATTTTTGGGAATCATCGATTAGAGTTTTTGAACTGTCGGTATAAAGTTGACAATGAGCTCGATTTTGTTGCAGCATTTTCGGATTGCTGTGCGGATAACGGTTTGCTGATGGTTGTAAAATGCAGAAAGGAAAATACCGAGCTGCAAGCCTGTCTTGGCCGGTGGTTTAGAAACGAAGAATTTGTGGCGGAGTGTAAAGAAAAGTATTTTGAGGAAAGGAGCGAGTACAGGAGAACAGGAATACCTAAAAAAGCTAGAGAAGCACAGCCGATGGGTACTAACAGAATCGGATCTTCTATGTGAATAATTCTACCAAGTTTCCAGAAACCGACGATTAATTTGCAGCGATTGATATTTTTGAACCGAATTTTTTTTCTATGTACGCGATGTGAAAACTGGTTTGAATCAAGTCTGGACTGTACATTGCTGGATATATGAATTATATTTATGTATATTAGGTATATAATGTAGGAAGAATATAGTAATAATAAATTACGAAAATAGAAAATTGTACACAAATATTTGATCATGTTCTCCTAATGCGTCTCCTCTGCGTTATCTTCTAAATTTATTTCCTCTCTGTTTTGCTTCGGAACCCATCTTCTACAGAGTATTTCAGCCACCGTAAACTTAGCCAAGAGATCTGGGCTCGAGGGAATCTCGTTTCTGGGAACACTCGACGGCCAAAGAACTTGGGCGAATAGTATTTCCTGAAATTACGATACAATTGGATTAATTCAGGGTACAAACGACGTCGCTTCGATCGCTCGACTGCGAAAAGTATGCGAATACCTTTGCAGCCGTTTCGGACAATCTATCAAGTCCGAATAACTTCTTCCACGTCATTTGACGCTGCGTCTTCGTCTTGTCTCTGAGCAGAGTATCCGCATCTACAACTTCGACGATAACGATGTAAGATGCGTGGTAGAAAGGAGGACCCTGCTTGTAGAGTACTGGAAGAAGAATAGCCGTCGTTTAGAATTTATACGCAATCTGGAACAAAGATCGTAGCGCAAAGAATGAATATCGACTCACGATAATCCCCTCCGTACTTCAACCCGGGTTTAACGACCCAGCCGTGGCTCCTAAAGTAATGGTACACGACGTATCGTTGCACAAAGTCTTTCTGTATACCACAGAAGTGATTCCAAGTTTCTGAAATATTCAATACATTGCCGTCATAGTTGATGACTTGTAGACAGCCCAGACCGAACATGAGGAAGAATGTTTCCTCGGATGTTAAATGGAGCGTTTCTCTGACTGGAAAACCCTCTTTCTCAATCGTCGGTTTAACGTTGGTCAGATAATTTTCAACATCAGAATCGCTGTCCTGTAAGACCAGTAATTCTCTCTCTAGCATCTGAACATCGTCGTCTTCGTTGATCTCTTGATTTTCGGCCAGAGGAGGATCACTCTCTGAATCTACAGGCACCTTCTCCTCTTTCAGTAGCACGACTACGTCCATGACTTCACGGACAGATTTTTGTTCCTCGGGTTCTTTTGTCTCTGTACTAGAAATTTCGCGTATTTCATCCTCCTCTTCGTCAGAATCGAGAACAATTTCGCCTGTTTTAGTGTTCGGCGATATAATATCACGTTTGTTCGAGATTTTTACATCGTTTTTACTCTTGGTCGGATCAGAGTCTATGTTTTTATCCTCAATGTCTAAGACTATGATCGCGGGCTCCTCTGCTCGACTCCTTTCCAGATCCTGGCAATATTTGCAGCCTTTGGAAGTTCCGACCAGTTCTGGAGATCCAAATTTCACCTTTTTTTCCGGGGGAGTGGAGCATTCACAAAATTCAACACCTCCCCCAATTTTTTCATCTCGTTTGGGAACCTCCTGGAATTTTTCTGCTACTGTAACGATAAAGAATCATTTAAGACATTCTGCTGTGACTATTTTCTGATCATAAATTAGAATGAAGCTAAAACGTTTATCTTTACACTCGTCGAAGCTCTTGTCATTTTCTGTTTCGACTTCTGTTACATCCTCCGAGTCAAGTTTCCCTACGTTTTCCCATTTTTCATCGTTACAATCGCCGTCTTCAGCTCGGGCATGCAGTTCCTCGGCTTGTCTGAGCCACTCTTGTCGTCTAGCCCACTGCCTGTGTCTAACGACCTGGGGTAAGCCGGGCTTTGTTTTTTCAAAGCAAGGATAACTGCGTGACAAAGATCCTTTACCAAAAAAACCCTGACAGTGAGACAAATACTTTGAATGCAAATTAAATAATGGTTACAAAATTTAAAAAAACTTATTAACTCAATATTCAATATTATTAGTGTATTTTTTATTCTCACGTTGGAATGGAGAGCCCGAATTCCTTCAGAGTCCACGACACACGCTCCTAGGCTACTCAGGTGGCCGGTATAGACTATCAGTTCACCATCAGATCCGATATTCAACGGCAACGGTTTACTAGGTCTGAATTTGACCCTCCGCTTTCTTTTCGGTTCCCTCAGCGTCATCGTGGATTTGAAACACTCTGCTGTATTTTCTGTATCCATTTCTCGCTAATATCTATGGAATATGACTCCAACGCTGTTTCACTACTCGTCGCCTATCCATCACAACAAAAATTGACAGAATCTAAAATCTAAATAGGTTAGGGGTTAGGTTATGTTTACCTTCTTCAGACGCATGTCAGATCAAAAACACGACCGTGTTTGATGGTTTAATCTTGAAGAGTTCGTTCTCTACCTCATGTCGATGTTCAGAATGAATTATAATAAATCTGAAATCTGTTTTTAATCTTTTTATAGCTTTACTGTAATTTATGGGAGAGAAAACATTATCGCTATATCGGGAGATATGACTAACGTAGTTGGAACGAAAATTTGAATCTTACGATCATAGCAAATTCTATGAATTTTTTTACCTGTTTTGTTTTAATTTTTTTAGTTTCACGGGGTGAATGGTGAAAAAATAGAAACTAAAATCACAAGAGAGAGTAAAAATATAAACTCAAATATAGTATATTGAGTATTCAGAAACTTTAAATTCATTAGTTGCTTCGTCAATTTTACTTCACAATTAGAAGTCTAGATAATTATGAAACACTTGTAAAAACAAAAATATGAAAATTATAATTCCTTTCAATTATTTTGCCGTCTCTCATAGATTAAATGGTTTGCTCACAAATAAGGATTATTACGTGTAGTGTAAAAGTATTGACATTTTCTGAAGAAAATAACATTCTTTCCTCAAATGATTGAAAAATAAAAGAATCTCAATTAATCATTGAAAATCGCACGACACTCAGAATGAATAAATATAATTTCTTTATTTCGTGTATATAATATATATTCTTACATAGCAATACTCAATTATTCGGGAGTCGTTTTGGCTTGCAGAGAAGCAAACTGGGTATAAATTATCCGCGATCGAGACCGGTGTCTATAAATATAAAATCCATAGTCAGAAATTAAAAATCATTGTTCTGGACTCAAGAAGCTCTCCAATAATTTAATCAGGTTCTCCATTCCTTCTAAATAGTTAGTATCAATTCCGTCGTTTTCGGCGGGAAAAACGTGAGCAAAATCGATCATATTGACTCGAACCCAATTCTGTTTTTCTTCAGGAGTTGTGGTCAGCTGGTCCAACAGAATGGCGTAGTCTTCTTTCATCTTTAGAATATCCTTGTCGAAATTATTCGTGTAAGAATGAGTACGGCATAATTTTTCTACTACGACTTTGTTCATTCCTCTACCGCAGGAGTTATTCCTCACTAAGCAAGATTCCGGCGATAGGTTCGAACTGGGTTGTGTATTGAACGATTCAGATCTTTTCAAGCTATCGCTTCTCTTCAGACTCGACGATCTACTCAGAGATTTGTTTTTGCTCTTATTTCGCCTCATAAAGATCGGCGATATCGTCGGTGTAGAGATCGGGGAATGATTGTTGATAGTTTTTTGAAAAACTGGTCCGCTCTCCGTCAGCTGACCGGAGAACCCTTCGTCGCCCAGAGATCCCACCGGTCTCAAGTTCAACTTGATCGATGGCGTTCTCGCTATAGAATTCGTTAATTTCAAGTAACTATTAGGACTCAGCGTCACGTTATTATTAGTCGCGCTAACTATACTACTGGGTCTAGAATGCTGCCGGAGACGCTTAGCGTCGTAGACGAGCAGCACGGAGCTAGAATAGAACCTAAATTTTTTTTGCAACCGGAAAAATGCTAATATTTTCCACAACGTCGAAAGCAGTTGTACTATCAGGTTGCGGCAAGGCGGTTGGCCCGGTTTGGCATTGAGGAATAATTCCATGGCTGTAAAAAGAAGGAATATTAGTTTCATTCCGATAGAGATTATTCATGTTTTAGTTTTTTAAGCTGTTACCTTCCACGACCATTTTCTTGTCGAGTTTCTTTCCGAACTCTTTGTTGTATTTCTTGACGGTGCCGCAAGAAGGTTTGAAAACTTGAAACCCAGGTATGCAGAATCCGTATTCCCGCTTACATTCCGCGTACTTTTTCTCCTCTCCGGCTCTCTTCGCCGGACCAGAAAGCGGGTCCCAAGTTCGCCTGCCGATTTTAACGTCCATTACGCAGGGTTCGGACATTCCCTCGGTCAAGTCCTTCAATATGAGGAATTTCACGGCTAGGCATAAGAAGAGAAATGAGAAGGAATTAGTCTGTTGAGTGCGGAAATATCTTATCTCCTGCAAATTATTACCAGAGGCTTTAGCCACGTATCTTACATTTGTCACCGAGCTGGAATTCTTTGGTTCCGTAATACTGCGGCGTGTACTGACGGAGCTCGAGCATCAAGGGATCCGTGGTATCCTCGTTAAGCCTTTCGTAAAACATTATCTCACGTTCACCTAGCAGAGGTTTTTCAATCGGTTTGTAAACAAGCCCGTCTCTGTTCTTCAGCATTCCTAACAGATACAGAAATGAGATTATACCGACACGAGCATATTAATAATCGTGATTACATCGTTGGAATGTGAATAGAATGATAATCACCAATGGTATCGCACTTGTCGCCGAAAGCGTGTCCTCCGACCTGTGATTCCAGCGGAGTCATGTCGTTTGGTAAATCGCATCCAATGGATGTATTCAGGTTGAACTCAAGCTTCGGGGGTCTCGTACGCCGTCGAGTTCTACCGGGAAGAATCGGGCTCGAATGGATCGAAAGAGGCGATCGTGGAGCAGCCATACTCGCAGTATCAAGAATGATGCTCTCTGGAAATAAACGTAACAATGATAATCAAGTCTAATGCTGCAGATAAAAACAAAAATCACCTTGGGCAACTTTATTTCTAATTTCTAATTTCGACTATAGTAGTGATGGGTGTCTTCCGTATTGCGCGAGTCTCGCGCTCGCCATGACCCTAGGATGTTATAACAATCGATATTATGTAGACGTTCTTAGTCTCGAAAGACAGTTGTTTGCGTTCGGAATCCCCGCTACTAAACAATACGTGTGTATTTAATCAACATCGCCATCTTCACCCAATCGGCGTAGGAGCGGCGAGCGGAGCGAAGCGAGCATCACGCTAATTAGCACGTGTCTTTTAGCCCGAGCACGTGGCGGTAGACGTAGAGTAGTAAAGAATTATGAATTTATCGCGCGTGAGACGGGTGTTACAGATGAGTTGCATAACCAGCCCGCACGTATTATAGCCCTTCAGGTGCAATCCAATGGGTCGCTCTTTCTAGCGATAGCCGTGATCACGGTTGTTGCAACAATGAAGACGTATTCTTGAAAAGTGCACAAAATGGTAATTGTCGATGTCAAGCGGTGATTGTGAGTTTCGCCCGTTCATCGTGGCCGCGACCACCGCTTGACATCGACAATTACCATTTTGTGCGGTTTTCAAGAATACGTCTTCATTGTCGCATGAAACAAAGAAGTTTTCCGATATATATCTTCGGAATTCCATCTAGAATTGCGCTGTTGGTTCCTTTTCCGCGCTCGTGATGCGTATAGGCTTTGCTATCAGTGAAAACAAGTGAAAACCGGGTACGGCCGGTAAAGAAGAGTGAAGAATGACTGGAGCATGCTCTTAATTAAGAAATAACGATGAGCCCAGCATTCCTTGCGTCTATCAGTCTATCGTCTAACGATGCCCTATAACGATATTACTGTACCTATACTACTCGCTGTGTTTGACGGCGCGTGCGTCACGATAACGCCCGCGATTAATGTAAGGATTTGAAAGAGGATCAATCGCGGGGCTGTAGACTGGAAGCCATGTCATAAATTAGTATATTATGTGGCATGCCCGTAAAGTCACTGTTTTCGGGCGAGGTTATGTTTTTCGTACGAGCCGTTGGTTTTACCGGCGAGCCGAAGGCGAGCCTAAGGTAAAGCCAACGGAGAGTACTAAAAATATAACCTCGCCGAACAGTTACTTTACGGGTGCGCCCCATACGATATTTTTTCCGGCAAAGGCATGAAGAGTCACTTTGACGCCAGTTGAGGTCCGTGCAGTGGCGTTTCTTATGGCGGGCCGAAAAAAGTGCAACTTTACGGAGCGAAAACAGGCGTCAAAAAGTGACTTGTTCATGCCTGTGCCGGAAAAAATATTTTTCATGGTCGCTGCGCGGATATACGCGCGATATAGACGGCAAAAACGTCCTGTTCCAGCCACACCGAGAGACTCGGTAGAGTCTCGAGCCAAGTACGCTAAAAAATAGTATATTTCGATACAAGAGGCCAAACGAGCGTTTTGCGCACTGCGAGTCTGAAGGCACAAGCCGAGGCGGAGCCGAGGCTTCGTGCGTCCTTCAGACGAGCAGTGCGCAAGAAGCGAGTTTGACCTCGCGTATCGAACACTGTTTTTCTTTATGAATGTAATGCAAGATCCGAGATCTTGCTCACCGTTTATACGGACGTCCGGAATGGCTGATTGCAGCACTGTGCACGGGGGCGATGCGCGGTATCCTTTCACCGGTGGGCAAAGTACTTTGCCCATCGAGGCGGAGCCGAGACGGTGGGCAAAGTACTTTGCCCACCGGTGAAGGGATTTTGCGCATCGCCCCGTGCACAGTGCGGCAATCGACCATTTTGGGCGTCCGTAAGCGGTGGGCAAACGAGGATTTTGCATGCATGTGTAAAGAAAAAGAGTTTTTTACGGACGAGAGACTCGACGAGTAATACAATACACTTCCACGTTACGTTCGCGTGGGAAAAACAGGGCCGTGCTGCTGCTCTCAGTCAAGGATTATCAACGATGCAAAAAATTAACAATCTATTGTATTATATATATCTACGGTGCATTTACTTCGGCGTGATGAAATCATTATTCTCATGTCTCAATCTACAGTAATAATAATAATGATAATGGTGATAATAACTGTGTAAAAAATGCCAACAATGAGTCGTATGCAAATAATGTTTATCATCTACGTGAAGCTGGTTTTTTTTATCGCTTTTTCTTCAGCACTAAAAATTTGTACACACAATAATCTGAAAAGATCGTTAAACATAGTATATTCCACATTGTACACAGCCGTGGTATTTGGTACCGGAAATAATATTGTTTATTGTGTATAGAGGAGATACAGTTGATCTCTAATTTATCATTATTTCACCGGATCCTAGGTAGGATATCCCATTTCGTCGCGTTGACCCATTCACATGAATTAGATCAGAAATAAATATGATATTAAATTCATGATGTCGGATATTCTGTGACCTTAGACTGCTATTGTACTACGTACGTATACGTATAATGTAGTAGAAACTGTGTTTCGAAAAATCCACTATTTCAAGATTCAAAAATAAAAACACACACACAAAAATAGGATATTTTTTCTACTGGAAATTACTAAATGATTAAATTGAATCAGTATTGTATCTATGTATTGAATACACGGATTGTTAAATATAGTAACACGCGTGGAGTGAGAGAATTAGTAGATTATTTTGCGCACGTATTAGAATTATGGCGAATTACTTTTGTTTGTTTTGACCACCGATAGTTTGTACTGAGAAACGCGCACTTCTGCAGGTATCTCAGGCAATCATCCTTCTGTACAGCCCGAGGAACAAATACCAGTTATTACGTGACTAAATTACTTACAGCATGCATGTGGATATGATGTCTGTTTGATTACAGAATAAATAAAGGCTCGCGGGTATAGTTGGGTATGTGCTACGACTGACGCACTCCTTTCTGTAGTAATCGGTCGTATTAATATTAATTGCGAATGATGATGTTGGTTGATAAACACATGTTTAATTATTCTAGATCCCCGCAGCGCGCATATTTTGTAAACTGCGACGCTTTTTTTCTAACGGAACAACTTGGAACAGAATTAAGTCGATATTTTTTTATTGTCAACTCGACCAATGATTTTCCCTCACAATTTTTAATTCGCTTTTAACGATTCTCTATATATGATTCTTCGATCTCAAAAAAGCACTCCTGATTTTTTCAGGTTTCTCACGCCAAGCCTTAATTTTTTTTAATGACTTTTCCACCCCCTTTGAAATTGACCTTTTTCAAAAATCTGAAAAATTCGAAAAAATTTGATTTTTCATTTCGATCGTTTTGACAAGATGAGTCTATTTTTTTCTTCAGCGTTTCAAACATTTTGAACAAACTGAATGCTGAAAAAATTTCAGAAATGACCACAGAATTTTTGATAATTTTTGGAGAATTTTCTGAAAAAAATTGACCCTTCGTTGGTCGGGTGTCAAAATGATCGGAATGAAAATTGAGATTTTTAGAAAAGATCAATTTTAGATGGAGTTGAATAATCAGAAAAAAAATTAACGCTTGGCGTGAAAAATCTGCAAAAATTCAGGACCGCTATTTCGAGATCGAAGAATCACATGGGAATTCGTAAAGCGAATCATAAATTTTGCAGGGAAAATCATTGGTCGAGTTGACATGGAATGCCCCATTTTCAAATTACTCGACAAAAAGATAAAGTTTGGCAATAATTAATGTCTGTATGTACATCACTTCCATTGTATATTTGTATTGTACGACTATGTTAAGTTCCAGCTTATATATAGTCATGAATTATTCAATTTTCTGATTCACTATCTTAATGATTATCTCATTCCCCTCCCCCCCTCTATTTGCTAATCAAATACACGTATCAATGTTACAATTTCCTGCTGTTAACCAGGAAACGGTCTTACATAAGGATAAAAAGAAGAGCTTTTCAAAATCACAAGACTATAATTACAATATTGTTTTACATAATTACAGAAACCGAGTATTTTTATAACTAACACCATCACGTATCGCGTTACGGTCAGACTATACGGTGTGAAAGTATAAATCGATGCATGTCGCATTTAATTTCACATATCGTCTCCTCCGCATCGTCTTCTTATGAACGATTTTTTTTCTCTAAATTACCAACGCGATAATTGATTCTACGGTTTCAACGACGGAAATTTTAGTTACTCGAAATAGTATACCCTGTTATTCTCAAGACTCACATATTTTCAAGATCTAGTGATCGTAAAATAATCTACAGTTTACATAATATATGTCATGTATTTATAAAATTGTATTTTATGCGAAAATGAAACCAAAAAAAAAAAAAAAAAACGATCGGTTTACTGCCTCAAACATATTATTATCTCTCATGTTTACATTTCTCGACACGTGATTAACTCCACCTTCTTCGTTCAATTATTCATACTGTGAAGATATAATAAAATGGCTAAAAAAACAATACAAAAAAAAAACGAACAATAAGAGATTATTTTCACAGAATCAAACTGAGTCGATGGTAAAATAATTTATTGACTCCAATTTACGACAAGAAAAAAAATCGCATATATTAATTTTTCTCCGTGTTTCATTGATTGTATTATTATAATAATAGACCACAAATTTTCTGTCGCACAATCTTTCGGCGTATTGGGATTAGCGGTATGAATAATGATGGTAAAATTGGATTACAATTAATCGAAATAATTAACAGATTCATCAAGATAAAAATAGATAACGTTCAGATAGTGGTTCAAATGGGAGCTCCAACAACGACGTTTCAATTTGTTATTGTTTGAGTAGTTTTATGAAGTTATTACGTTACGTGCCCAACATCTACGCTACAATGTACAGGAAAAGTCCTTGAGCGAAATGAGAAATTGTTTCTGCCATCGGTACAACTAGTTAGAAATAGGTCGAATTTCTAGGATATATATAATCGAAAACTCAAATAGATGCGGCTATGTTTGTGAGATGACTAACGTACATCGGTTAAAACATGAGAGTCAGCTCACATGGAATACTGAAATTATTCAATCCCTGCTGAGCGAGTCGTACCAGTCTAACAATAACGAACCCCGTAGACATGATCACGAACCCGTCACGATGATAACACAATTCGAAGTCTCTAAATAATTTCACTGGTATCACGAGGCGTTACGCGAAAAGCAAACGTAGGTATAGCGCGAAAACAAAGGCCGGGTATCATAAATCGTTTGAAATTGTTTATAACTCCGCGCATTGAGAACAGAGAGAATATTTATTTATATCGATGATATTGGGTCGATTATCGAAATTACTTACATAGTTATTCTAACAATCATTTATAACCACAGGAGAGACGTGGACGCGCCGCGTACTTAATTGCGAATTATCCTCGGTCTCGCGATGCCGATCGTTTTAAGGCTCTGGCCTTCCCTCTCCAATCTCGGCTCTCTCCCCTCGCCGCAAACAAACCTGTAATGTCTGCATGATGAATCCCCGCAAGACCCGGCCCCGTCGTGACGGCAGACGGTAGTCGAGCTTTCGTCACGTTACACGGTTCTTTTTTATACCAGGCTGGTGTTGGAAAGTCACTCGTGATAGGCGACCTTCCCGCAGGCCAAGATCCTCTCGACTCCCGTCCCTTCGATACTTTTTCACTCGTGGCGGGAAAAATTGGATCGTTTGAATCGACCAAATAATCTATGGCGTTTGTTTGGATTAAATTTCCACGAATTTACTTGTCAAAGTTATTTTTGAAACTGATTAGGAACGCTACTGAATCGTTTAAACCGAATTACATTTATTGAAGCGCGATTTTTTGCAGAAACGATTTTGGGATTGATAACAAATGATTGTCTTGATCAGTTAATCGTTTATTAATCAATCACTCGAATGAGCCAAATTTCACGAGGGAATTTCTGAGGCGGAAATGATTCTGATAAGACTTTTCGTTGTGTGTTTAAAGTCCAGTGGTTGATTGAATGAAAACTATTTATGGGACTTTATCGAAACAATTGATCCGTTGATTCGAATTACATAATTCAGGCACTCGGATGAATATCCTTCTTGCACACAAAGGAAACTATACCAGAAACGAGTGTAGAATTATTATATTCCCATATGTAGTAAATTACAGTCACATTGTTCAGCGAATCGGAATGAAAATCGTAGCATTTTAACAATAAAGAGTTTCGTTGAGAAAATTTAGAGTTTAGTCATATTTTTTAAATAACTTTGCTTTTCAGATTTTTGTAGTATTTTATAATTGTGTTCCACCGAGGGTAAATGATAGACGAGAATCTCCAATGATTGGAATATCACCGTATCTAATTTATTTGATTACGAAGTTGTATAAATTCTTTGAATTGATAACAGTACAAAAATAGTGTCACTATGATACATAATATATACATTGTAAAGTTGATAATATCAATGTGTGTATATAAATTTGGTTCTTACCAAAAAAGCAAAATAACAAATATTGATTGATTCCCGGGGTATCTTAATTCATAGTATAAACATGAAAAGACTTTCAAAAATCAAAGTTTTGCATTTTACAACGAAAGTATTGAATTTTGATCGAGTAAATTCGTACGTTACAGCTTGCCTTGTCGTTTAAAACACTTATACCTCATTACCTGCTCTTTTATTAGTTCAACTAAAATTCGGTGGAAAATTCGTTAAAAACAATTCGCCTATTTTCCATACTTGTAAAAGCCTTCTCCCGTTTTAACACCCAATTTTCCTTCACTTACAAGCTTCTTCGTCGAATCAGTGGGCTTGAATAATGGATTGTCTGGGAATTTCTTGTACCAGCCTGAAATCATTACGAATTTTCAGAAAATTCATCTCAATAAAATGAAGTACGTTAATCCAGTTCTTCATTGTCATTCGAACAACTGACCTTCGCTGATGGATAACGAAGTGTCATGACCGACGTAATCGGCGAGTTCAATCGGACCCATCGGGTATCCAGCTCCCAGCTTCATCGCGGTATCGATATCTCGCGCGCTCGCATCACCTGTTCAAGAATTGTAGGAATAACGATCAATTGAATAATTGAACAGTCCGATTGATCTTACAATGATACCCAAGACTTCAAAATCATTGCAAATTACGTTAATAATTGTTATCTCATCAAGTCCGATGACTTTGAGAATTCTTTCAAGCATTATTAGCTAGTTATGATCAGATTGATTTATACTCGGCCATTAACTTCGTCATCTGAAAGTAACACCAGTAATTATTGTTAGTTGTGAGAACCTACCGCGTTCCATAAGCCGTATTGCTTCAGAAATGTAGGGAACGAGGAGTCTGTTGACTACGAATCCGGGAGTATCTTTGCACGTGATGCAAGTTTTTCCTATCGCTTTACCCCAAGCCATCAAAGCATTGTAGGTATCGTCGGATGTCTCTGGAATCCTGATCACCTGCAATGAAATTTCATAGTTCGATAAATTTCGGACCATCTTTTAAACAGCGAAAGATACAAACGGCAAAGATATCGAGTTCACATCTCGCATCATACCTCAAGCAATTTCATAACTGGAACGGGATTGAAGAAATGAGCGCCACCGAACCTGTCCTTGCGCTTGACGACAGACGCAATCTCACCGATAGAGAGCGAAGAGGTATTGCTGGCAAAGATTGTAGACTGAGGAGCGACCTGTAATCGTTATTTGAAAATATTAGAAGACGTGATCATCTCACTCCTTCAAATTCTACCGCAATTATTATGCTATCGCCTTTCACAATACTTGATTCTCCAAAATTAAATAGCATCGCTGAATAACGACCGATTTCAAAATCCCCAAACAGTCTTCGCATTTGTGTTGAACTCGAAAATTTAACTAGATGATTGGAACACTAGATATTGTCTCATATCTCCGAACCAATAGATAATAAATGAATATATGTCATTCTTCCAACTCTAAGTAGCAACGAGATTTTTTTTCAGATTTTTCAAAATAAATTTGAGCGCGTGGTGAATTTTCGAAGTTTTTTTTCTCAACATCTCGATGGCTGTAACCGAAAAATCTGGAAAAATTCTCAAAAAGCCTCTGTCCAAAATGAAAATTTTTCACCCAAATTGCATAATGTCCAAAGTTTTTCTTCAACCTGATTTTTAGATTTATCGATGAACAAATTACCAAAAAATAATTGGTGTGGAGATCAATGCACCGTGAATTTATTGAATCACAGTAAATTATCGATAAAAGTAAGATAAAAATGAAAAAATTAATAAAATATTAATAAAATAGATAAAAACTAAAAAATCAGGTCGAAGGAAGAGCTTGGACATTATGCAATTTGAGAATTTTTCCAGATTTTTCGGTTACAGCCATCGAGGTGTTGAAAAAAAAACTTCGAAAATTCACCACGCGCTCAAATTTATTTTGAAAAATCTGAAAAAAAATCTCGTTGCTATTTAGAGTCGGAAGAGTGAGACAAAAAATCACGGACCAGATCTGAGAGGTATAGGGTCATCGGCAGGTCGATTTGGCATGGAATGCCCCATATGAATGAATGAATATAAATGAATCATGAATCAATACGGCGATCTCGGCGGTTTCAGGACATGCGTGAAAATAAAATCAATAAATCCAACAAGAATAAGGTCTGCGTCTGATAATCCGAATCGTTTGGAGTACGATAAAGACCACTTCTAACTCCTAGCACTCGAACCATTGCAGAAACGGCTACTTTGAGACTTGAGTATTGAATGGACGATATGGTCACATAAATGGGTCTTGAATTGACGTAAAACTCACGTCGTCGATGCTGCTGAAGAGCTTGTGCTTGATTTCAAGATTCTCGACAATAGCCTCTATCACAAGGTCACTGTCTTTAACGGCCTCTTTTACATCGGTGCTGACATCGATATTCGAATAGGCAGCTTGAACCAACATCTCACCTTTAGCCGGATCGTCCTTTTGAAAAGAGCATCGTTATCAGAATCACCTAACTGCGATACCGGAAGAGGTAATAAAAATCGTCCTATACTCCACCTTGTACAGTTTCTTAGCCACACGACCCAGGTTCTTATAAATACTGTCCTGCGCCTTCTTCAAAACATCGCCGTTCAAGTCGACCAACGTAACTCGCAGATTTGCTTGAGCCGAAACCTAGAATTTCGATGATTTTGGAGTTTGTGAGCACAAGAAGTAGCAAATTACGTAATTCTTTGCGGTCAATTTAACCGATTCCAATAATTGATGCATATTCGCATTTTTCGCTATAAACTAAACATACCTGAGCGATTCCGGAGCCCATGAGCCCGCCTCCGACGACCACAACATGTTTAATTATGTGGTTCAAAGGGCTGGATGTGGCGATTCCTCGCTTGACGATCCCGAACGGTAGATTCATTTTCCGGTACGTCTTTGCGTGCTGTAATTAATTATTTATAAGTCTAGGACGGTGTGTCTCGGAGGTATCCCGCGACTATTTGGGTACTTGGGTCCGCGAATAACATCGGCAACTCCCACCAAAGGAACGTACTTTGGACTTTGATTTTCGAGCTCTTAACAACAACCACTTTGGACTGTACTAGTTGACTTACGATAATGCGTGATAATACGATCGAGTTGCGACCTCCTCACTCAAGTGAACTCAACAGGTAGAAAAAAAAACTGTAGTGTCACTGATCTGTTGGATCTGTGGTCTGCTAACGCTACGATCAACGGAAACTCGTACGATTCATTCATTCGTGTTTTCTGAATATAAAAATTGATTTTTTCAAATTCTTTAGAGTGTTGTAAATTTATAAAAAAAAAAAATTTAGCCAATATTTTCACCATTCGACCTCTGAGAATTAATTTATTTGTTGGTTATTTTGGATAGTTAATTTTAAATCGGTCAACGCCATTGACTAACTATGTGACGACTAGTTAGACAAATTGTCTCATTATGCCGCGGGGCGTACATTTCGAGGGCTTTTCAACATGGCAAAGAAAAAAAGCTTGTACCACATCCATTTGAATAGTTATCTAAGTAAACGTATAGTTTATAATTGATTTTCGAAAAGGTGGTTATTGTAATTATTTTACATACTATGAATGAATAAATTGTCGTCCCTAGGTGAAATGAAAGTCACGTGACTTCGATATGATTTACACTTGGAATTTTCAAACGCTATTTTCTCAGCCAAAACACATTCGATTGATGTGAAATTGATATCAGTGACGTAGAAAAACTGAATGAAGGGCCAGCCAATCGTGGATTTTTGAAAATCGAGACGTAATAACAGTTTTCTAACAATATTGTTCTGTAATCCAAGGAAGTGCTGCCTCTCTCCACGAGGGGCAGCACCTCCTTGGGTTACAGAACAATATTGTTGCACAAAATTCTGATTATGTCTTTCGATATTCGAAAATTCACGATTGGCAGGCCCTCCATTAAGTTTTTCTACGTCACTGATATCAATTTCACATCAAGTGAATGTGTTTTGGCTGAGAAAATAGCGTTTGAAAATTCCAAGTGTAAATTATATCGAGGTCACGTAACTATTTCACCTTAAGACATGCAGCAAAATGATTGGTCGGTTCCAAGGGAAACGATCAATGGTATGACATCAATAGAGATCAGTGAGCCAATGTTTTCGACAATTCAATTTTCAACGGAACAAACATAACCCCGCAGGGTAGTCAGATGCGTCAAGTGTTATGAAGAGTAAAGATAACGATGGTTAATGTAATGAAAGGAATTTTAGTTGAATGGTACGTAGGATAAACGAGATAAATAAATTTATCCAACATTGTTATATATTACGAAAAATTTATTCAGTTCTTATTAATAGTTGAGTATCAAAGGTGTAAGTACGACATAACCTATTCTAAGTAGTCCAAATCCTCCGGTATGTGGAATTGCTTGTTTAAATCTGACTGTGAAATGTCGAATTTATTTTTGCACCAGCTTTGAATTGCGAATATGTTGTCTGTCCACGTATTAGTTGCAGTTTTGTATTTCTGAAAATAACATTTACGATTTTTTGGTCTCAACAATTATTATTTTTAAAAAATGCCAAATTATTCGTTATGTTTCACATTACCTCAGCTTTTTCACACAATTCACGAATCATATCGGGATCATTTTCGCTGTGCTTTGTCACTTCTTTTTGTAGCTCGATCTCCTTTCGTTGTAGCTTCGTTATATCCTGCATCAGCTTTTGTCTCTCGATCGAATCTTCTTTCCCGATCTGAATAAAAAAAATATATCAATTTTCTACAACAATCTCAACCCCTCAACGATCTAAAATCCCAAACGATTTACTTTTTCCTTTTGAATCTCTTCCATTACTTGAGCAATCTTCATTTCAGTCTGAACAACCAGCTTCGTCTCATCTTCTATTTTTTTCTCCGTCGCTTTGATGTTTTTTCTAAAAATTGATAACAAAAAAAAAAACACTAAACAGTCTCAGAATCGTCGCTATCGTTGATAATAAATTACCCAGGAAATGCCCAGAAGTAGACCGAGGTTCCAATTTTGTCCGTATCGACGAGTCCGTCGTCGACCAAGGCCTGTACAACGTCTTTGACCGATTGAGCGACGATACCTTTCTCCTGAGAGGCAATTTTCTCGAGGTCTTTCAGCTGGAAGAATTGCTTCTTCTCGTAAAACAGCTGCAGCATCCTCGTGCGCTTCTCATCGGCAGAGACTCCCTTTCTCTTGGACATTTTTGGTTCTCTGAATCGGAGAACAAGACGGGATTCAATCCACGAAATTAACAAAGTTCTCGTTTTTATGTCCCAACAGCGACGCGGCTATGAAACAATTCCTGCTCCATCTGGACGAGACATTTGCTTTGGGAAGAAAATTCATCATCCAAGATCTGGACGAACGCCATTTATTCATTTCTGCGGATATTCTAGAGACCCTGCAGACCAAAGTCGACGATCTGATGGACCAGATCTCCTTCCCGTTGGCGGATAAGGGAATATAAATACAGAAGCTGGTCGACCGTTCTCTAATCGCGAGTAAAATAATCGAAGCGTAAATATGGCTGCGAGAGAATCGGGCAGAATAAAAGACGCCAACCAGAAGAGAGTCTTGGACGATGCCGCGAGGAGACGGAGACAAAGAAAGGCGCTGGAGGCCCTCGAGCAGGATAATTTTCACGACGATCCTCACGCCGATTTAGTTATGAGTAAGAAGGTGCCGAAGTTTCAAGAGACTTTGGACAGCAGAGGGGTGGGTAGAAAGAAGAAGACTAAATCCGCCGAGTACTACAAGCAGCGTTTTCGGAAGACTTTTTCCCAGTTGGTGGAAGAGGATCACAACTACAATCCCACACCACCTAATTATACCTCCGCACAATCGCAGCCCTCCCAATTTCCTGATAGACACTTTTGTGCAGTATGCGGATTCCCCAGTAGTTACACCTGCATTCCTTGCGGCGCTAGATATTGTTCGATAAAATGCTTGGGGACTCATTTAGACACTAGGTGCCTCAAGTGGACGGCGTGAAATGAATATCTCTGTACCGATTATCTATGCAATTATTATTATTATTGTCGATGTAAAAATGGGATATTTTTTTTCTTTTTTAAAAAATGAATAAACGTAAGGTGACAAAAATTGACAATGCCTACTCGATTTTACTCACCTAACGCCGTGAACGAATAAAAAAAAAAATAATAAGATAAGGAACAAAAAATGTTATTTGGCTCGGAAGCTATGGTCTACCGAAACCCAAATTCCGCGGAAAGTAGCTATCAATGGATCGATAAAAATAAATTGAAAAATTCTATATCCGGATAATTAGTTGAGGAACAAAAAATGTAAGCGTAAGTTTCCCCTAGGACCGACCGTTTAGATGTTACGGCTTGTCAAAGTTCAAAAATGCAGATGCTTTTGTCGCTCCTGTTACGCGTAGGCTTTGATAACAGTGAAGATAAGCGACGCGGCTTCTTGGTTGGTAAAGATTGGCTATAGCATGCCCTTAATTTTACCATCTGACAAAATTTAGCAACTTCCTCGTGATTTGTTTGATGTTTACGTTCAAAAATGACAGCTAGAATAATATTGCGCAATGATGTAGACTCTACCAAGTTTACCTCGTGGTAATTGTTATGAATACTGTATAAGCCGTTGAAATATAGAAATTCGTTCACATACAGCAGAAAGAACGATTGAAATCAAAGAAATTATCTAGCCAAACTCACCGGGTGATGAATAACCTCGTAACGCAACAGGTGCTTGCCTAAATTTCTTAGGTTAACAAAGGTCAACACTGAACACAACACCACCTAGTGGTGACTAAAAGTAAACAGAAAATGGCAAAACTGCATAGTTGTTGAATTTGAAATCCATGGTGGCGACAATTTAGGTGTAAGGTGAAAAGAAAGTCACGTGACCTCGATATGATTTACACTTGGAATTTTCAAACGCTATTTTCTCAGCCAAAACACATTCGATTGATGTGAAATTGATATCAGTGACGTAGAAAAACTTAATGAAGGGCCTGCCAATCGTGGATTTTCGAATATCGAAAGACATTATCAGAATTTTGTGTAACAATATTGTTCTGTAACCCAAGGAGGTGCTGCCCCTCGTGGAGAGAGGCAGCACTTTCTTGGATTACAGACCAATATTGTTAAAAAACTGTTATTACGTCTCGATTTTCGAAAATCCACGATTGGCAGGCCGCGATTCATTGAGTTTTTCTACGTCACTGATATCAATTTCACATCAATCGAATGTGTTTTGGCTGAGAAAATAGCGTTTGAAAATTCCAAGTGTAAATCATATCGAGGTCACGTGACTTTCATTTCACCTCAAATTCCCTGACTTTTCCCGTCCGAAAATCAATTTTTTCCTACTCTTTTCTCAGCGAATCCAGATGATTTTCATAAGCAAATTATTACAATTGTTCCAGGGGAATCATAAAATTGAAGTCAATCTTAGGTACGAGATATTCATCACTATTAAAGGCTAACAGCAATCACGGAAACTTTGACGGGTAGGCAGTCAAAAGGGAAAACGGAGGCAGATAAAAAATTACTGTCTTCACAAGCGAGATTCAAATAATTAAAAGGCCTGACTGAATGTAGTAATCACAAAAATGGTGACATGAAAAAAAATATTCCCTGTGGCTCAGTGGAATTCCCTGACTTTTCCCGACTATCGGAATTCCCTGACTATTCCAGATCTTTCAGGTTTTCCCGCCCTGTCGCCACCATGTGTAAACAGAGAAGAATCCATTTACGATTTACTAAATCTTTGAAAATCCTTTTATTAATCGGTTAAAAAAAAAATGATAATAAAAAATAATGTGAGTGTTGATAGTAATAAGACGGTTCATAAATTTTTGAAAATATATATATTTCACAATAGGCAAAACTATCATGGTAAAAGTAAAAATTTCTGGGGGTATTTGTGGGTTTTTTTTTCTTTTTTTTGGAGGGAGATCCAGGGCAAAATGATAATATAAAACAATTCATTAATATGCAGATAATATTATAAAATAGCAATCAATCAATACGCTTTGTACAAGAATTGTTATAATTATTATTTTTGTTTCGTTTGGGGTAGACAAAAAAAAAACGATGAAAAATATTACTATTTGTGATGTGTGCAACTATATTCGCAATAAAACGTTTCACACTTTGATTAGTCACTTTGTTATTATAACTCTTTTGTTTTTTCAAATATTTTTATAGGCATGTACTCGAAAACTTATTATAAATCCCAATCTTATATTACATGATAATGAAAGAGTACATTATTATTTTTCTTGATTCAATTAATTTCTATATATAAACTTCGCAATATATATATATATATATATATATATATATTTTATATATTATACATGAGTTTTGAAATACTGTGTCAACTGGTGTCTCAAATCAAACATCAAAACTCCTATCGATAGATGACATAGAGTTTCTCACTAATCGTACACATCCATGTTCATACACAGGATTGCCCGAATTCATGTGTCAAGAATGTGAGAAGCTCAAAGTTTGAAACGGTCAGATGTAGATTTGATGTGAAAACCGCATTCCGAAGCTCGGATTGTCAGCTTTAAATCCCTTTGTGAAAGAAAATCTACATCCGACCGTTTTAAAGTTATGCAACTTTGAGCTCTGACCATTCTTGACACAAGAAACGGGGGAACAACCAGTGTTAAGCAAAATTGAATGAAATATTCGTCACGCGCAAACAATGATGTCTATAAGGCTATTAGAAGCATATTGTGAGAAACGTCGCTAGTTGTAGCTAAAAAATATCATCTATCCTGGAATATGTTTTCTTAAGGCAACATGTGATCCGTGCCGCAAGATCTTGCCGAAGGTATTCTCCTCATTCCTGATGTAATAGGGAAAAAGAAACGCGCGGGGATTGACACCAGTTACAAGAATCGTGAGCGACTCAACTGTTGAAACTTGTAGTTTATATATATACATATATATATATAGCTTGAATAATTTTTGTTCAATTATGACATGAATTGTTCATTCGGGATCACTCTGAAGCGTTTCACCGTTCGTTAGCACCAACGCGTCGTCGTCAGCCTCGTTATAATCTAGAGAGAGAACGCTCTCTCTTCTTTTTTTCTTGTGAGTTCTCTCATCGTCACTGCCTGCCCCACTTTTTTCCCTCTTAGCCTTATCCCTACCCCTTGTTGTCCTTGCGGTCACCTCCTCCCCTCCCCCGTTCGACTTACCACTACTTTTGCTATTAGTTTTAGTCCTCAACGTCCTTTTGTTGCTATTTCGATTATCCTGTTCCTCTTCGTCCCTGTCACTTAATTCCTCGTTTTCAACTTTTATTATTAGCGCCGCCGAATCACTGGAACTTTCGTCAATCTGTAGATCCGACTGACTAGGCCTACGCTCTGTCCTTTCCGTCCTTTCAACACTTTCGCTCTCACTACCAGGCGAACCCTCGGGCGGTAACGGCGGAGTCCTAGCACCTTTGCACACCTCACTGTCTTCTGTTTTCACCGGTTTTACCTCATCCGCCGTGTCGCTGATCTCCTCCGACTCCTCTTTCTTTATCGGTGGCGTGTGGGGGGACAAACCATTCGTCATGTTGCTCTCGCTCGGACCGCTAGACTTTAGCGAGACATTTTCCTGCTGCAGCAACGTCACAGATTCTCTCGCCTTGCGGAGCTCTTGCTGCAGGAAGTAAATCGTGCTCTGCATTCCTTCCACATCCTCGTCCAAGTCTTGAAGGAACTCGTCCAGCTCTGTAATCAAAGATTCGACGTCGTCGATTATTATCGCTCTCCCAAAGCTGTAAGGCAAATGATTGAGCAATAATTACCAGATTGCGACTTTTTCACTTCCTCGCTGAAACTTTTTTGCAACGCCAGTTCACCTTCGAGCTTGGCGATTCGACCGCTGGCTATCATTCGGCCCAGTTCCTCATTTTCCTGATACAGCAGTCTGCACTTTGCCATCAGCCGTTTCCCCGTGTTACTGTGAACATGAAGGAAGTGTTTATTCCGAGCTGCTTCTATCGCCTCATCATCTCTCGTTGATAATTAGATCAATCGACTACCTATCAGGTGTAAATTTCCAGGCGCTGAGTTCATTCTGGGTGTCTTCGAGCTTTGCTTTTGTCGAGATGAGCTCCTGCCGCAGTCTTTGAATGAGTATGTTCACCGCGGGATCCAATAAGGCAGATTTTAGCGCGGCCGCGGACGGTGCCTGAGCAGCCTTCATTTCAGATATCTGATTCTATGCGAGACATGAAAAATCGAATAATTACTAGAGATGTTGAATAGAATAGAAGGCAAGATACAATTCTTTCGATTTCACAAGCCAGAGTCTTGTAACAAACATTGAACGACATTAATCAGATTTTATAGCTGAAAATGAGGCAAGTTTTGTCGAATATCGGAAATACAGGAGAGGAATACGTTTACGTACAACATATTCTTGCAATTCCTGTTCTTTGGAGGCGAGCCTCCTCACCAAAATCTTCTCTCTGTGGGATGCTTCCGCGTACTGTTGCCTGTACTTGTCTTCTGAATCTCTGAGTGAAGCTAGCTCACCTATAACATTTCAATTCGTAAGTCTCCTACGCTCGACGAGACGACCGATCCGATCCTCTGTGCTCCTCAAGTTTTACATCTACATCGTATCTCACATATCGGATATAAAATAACGGCGAGTATTGGTGGTTGTATCGTAAAAAAGAATTCCCTTCATCTATAACTTGAACCCAGAATTGTGGCTTCGACAAGAAACGTTGTAGTTGAATAAACCTCCGAGTGACAGAGAAGGTGATCGGAGCAAAGATAAGAAACTGATGATTATAAAACTATAAGTGCTAAGGTACTGGTTTGTTCGGATGTAACAGTGTCGGAAGTAGACACTGCAATTGTGGAATGATAAAATTTGATCGATCATCACGTCAGGATGTTGGTGGGTTTGGACATAGTGATTCTAAGATTATATGTCCAATGTGCAGACATACAAAAGACGGTTCATTGATAGTAACATTGTGACTGCCTGACAACTGACATCCTTAATTGACGCATACTTTGATAATGAAGTTGTTGTTGATCGTCGCCAATGACGAGTTCTGTGCTTCTGTGCTTCTGTGCCAGACCACGACTAGACCATCTTCTCTGAAGTTATCTCTTTCTCCCACGATCTTGGCTCACAGTTTGTTGATCAACTTCTTTGCCAAAACGATGCCAATTCGTCGTTTTATTCAACTCGGGGGGGGGGGGGAAATTACTCCAAACTTTCACACCACGGATTATAATTCGGCAGGGAATAATATCGACACAAGGATCGGTAGACAGGAAGCGGGTGGATAGTTTGGGGTATGGAATATCGAGTTTCTCTTCAGAATTCCAAGACAGCGTCGAAGATGTTGATCGTAGATTTCTATCTCTGATACAGGGAAGCCTCTGACGCACCAGCCAGACTCTCGTCGATGTTAAAACCCATCGGATATCGTCGACGGATGTAAAACCGGCGCCCATTGCACTGGCACAATATTTTAACGGCGACGCACACATTCTTTTATCTATCGTTAGCCGAAAGGATATGCGGAACAATAAAGCGAACGGCGAAGAGAAAGAAAAAAACAGAAAAAAAATTGTATAAACAAAAAGAAGAACAGCAAGAACAAGAAACACCGCACGCACACTGGCACTGATAACTCAGAAGCGTTAAATTAATATCTTTTTAAACAGATTTTCATTTTCATTTTTTCATTTTCATGTCGAGTTATGAATTACGATACACTAACGCACTTTGTAATTAATGAGATTTTTCTTTTTTCTTTTTTAATCACAATTTTGAAATAATGAGAAATTTGAAAGAAAAATAATAACAATAATTTAACACAGAATATTTTTGTTTCTCTGTTTTAAGTAAAAAAGCGGTGGTACACAAAACGCACAGCTTTGAGCACTGAACCGAAGAAAATATTCTTTTTCTTCATTTAAAACGTTTTAAACACTGCAAGTAACGACTACCAAGTTTTACGTCAACGTTTTTACCATAACTTTGGCCATCATTCATTTTGCTTCATAGCAACATTGATTCGACCGTTCGGTCAATCTACTTAAGGTCTACACTAATCTAACAGATACAACTAAATTAGGACTTAATTAACATAAACTTAATTATCTTAGCAGACTAGACACTGGGTAGCAGGGAATAAATATTCTCATCCTACGCTTAGTGTCTCTAAGAGTCTCGTCTCCTTTTCAATAATTCTCGCATTAATTTAGTCTGTTATAGTTTTGTTTTTGTTTTTGTTTTTCGCATTCAGATATTCATTAAGTAGAAATTTGTTTCGAGTGAGGTTGGTCTCACTCTTCTGATCTCAGTACCTTCCTGGGCTGCCGTCTGTGCCTCTAGCAATTCCACATACAAGTCCTGTTCTCGCCACTTCAAAGCCACCTCCTCCTTTGTCAAGCTCTCCAATTGTTGATCCGATAATTTAACCCTACGAGGTTGGAGACGGACCGGAGACGGGGACGGAGGACTGGTCAGTTTCCCGCCTCCGTTGCTGTGAGGACTGTGAGGTGACGACGGACCCGCTGACTTCACTTCCACGCTCTCCTCAGCCATCTTCGACGATACCCTCTGTTCTCGCTCGCTCAACGATCACCCGCGATTATCTTCCCCTGGTTTCGTTCCTAGCAGCCGTCGATCTTCCCTCTCATCTTAAACCTCCGTCTGATACAGAAACGCAGATAGTTTTTTTTATAAATACTCGAATGTTTCGAAACGCCAGGTTGATTTTTTTTTTTATTATATAAAAAATATTTTCGTCTATATAGATTGTTGAGAATAAAAGAGAAAATTCGGACCTGAGCGGAAGCAACGGAACGAGAGTCTAGTTCGCTAGTGATATAATAGATAAGTGAATTCCTCCGAGAGGTCGAGAGAGAGAGAGAAGAAAAAAGATAAAGATAAAAAGAGATCGGATAGACAAGTAGAAAAGACGCCATTACTCCAATATGTCCGCGAGGGAATGGGGCGTCATTTAAAGACCGTTATTATCCTGTGAACGTTGATTTTACGCCGTAAATTACGTCACACTGTCAACTAAATCGTAACTGTGGCGATAAAAATGGTAGGGCTTTGTTAATCGGGCGATATTCCGCGGAGTATTCGCCCCCCGCTGTTGTACAAATGACCACAACCTCCTCCGAGCGAGTTATGTGTCGAGTGTTGTTTGCAATCGAACGCACCTTGGCCTCCGGTAGTGGGTCCGAAGTGATTAACAGACGATGAACGGGTGCCGGTTCAACTGTTACACACTCGTTACGCGCACGAAACTGACATCATTTTTATTCAACTGGGTATTATTTTGTTACAAATATCGGCAATTTTTGCCAACTGCACGTAACTCCGTGTGGGACACCGCGCCATGAGAAACTGAGGGCCTAAACTCGGCGACCGCTCGATACGCCAGCGAATGAGAATGGCTGGTTGAGTAGAGAGGGCATGTAGACCTAACGCACGATATCCTCCATACGCGGTGCCCAACACGTTGGAACAATGCGACCAGAGGCTAATAATAATTGTACAAACTGTTACTGAAATCGGTACAATTTGACGAAGGATATTTTTACAGGAATACAGAACGGATGCGTAAATCACGCATGTAGGGTGTCCGTCGGTATAGCAGCGATACAATTAAAATTATTCTCTACTCCTCGTTTCGAGTCTTGTAGATATAAATACTATCAAAGACCAAAAATTAATGGTCCTCGTCTAGATTATCGATAGTCACGAATACTCTGACCGAAAATCAACGATTTTCGAACAATCTGACATACCGTAAATACGTTTGATAAATAGGAGGGAAGTAGATGTGCTTCATACAGTTCATACACTGGATACTGCAGCCATCAGTCTTCGGTGGCGATGTCCTCAACTAAAAAGAGCGCTTTCACGGATTTTGAACTTGATCTTCGTTCGATATGAACTAGTTTCCGATTCATCGTTATCTTTTATGTTTTATTTTTATTTATTTTTTATTACAGTTAATAAAGAATTTTTCATTATACATTTTCAATGTTTTTCTGCCTTATAAATAAATAAATTAAATAATTAATCAACGAATTATTCAGAATGAAAATTTTTTATGTTCCTGATCTCGAATCAGAGATTGAATTGGCAAAATTTAGAATTGCGGATCCAATATTATATGGTAGGAAAAAAAAATCCAAAACATTGGGATGTTGATTTAAACTGATACCTGAAGGTTTTTTTTAAATCCTTAACTCGTCAGTTTCTCAGAAATATGGTATTCGAAGGGTTCATTCATTATATTGCGATAATGATAAGGATTGTTATAAGAACCAATGAATCATCACTCGTTGTAAAACTTCTTTTTATTCAATTCCAATTGTATACAAGTAAAAAAAAAACTCGCCTAATATAATCGCGAGAATTATGAAACACATGCAGACTTTCTTCGTAGGCTTATTTCACAAAACATTTGAATTTGTTGACTAAAAACGAGATGAATTAGGACGATAGAGCATCCAAAAATTCTTTACACAATTCAAATTCATACTTGATAGGTAAAGTAAAGACATAGCGACAACGATAAAAATATCTATAATCTATAGTAACTAACAAAAGCACGACTAACATTGATGATAGCTAAACAATGGACGATGAATGACACTCGACATCGACGTATTAAAAAAGTACGAAACACGAGGGCATTAAAACATCTAAGGCTTCTTTTTGGTGAATCCAAACTTGTTAGCAGATGCTCCGGTCAAGGTTCTTGGTGTTCCGCTGCCAGACTGCGACTTGTTATGCAAAGTCATCGACGCCTTCTGGGAACCTGATGTATTGATAGAAGTACTGAATTTCTGCCCTGGGCTGTTCTTTGGGTCTGGCGAGACTCTCCGTTTGGCCGCAACAATTAATCTGGACGTGGATGAACTCAGGGAACTTCCACTAGTTCCGGGTCTAGCGGTATCGATCTTAAGCCCCAGAGGTTTAGGCGCGGGCAATCGCGCCCCGAGACTTCTTCTCTGGAGCAAAGTTCTGTTAGGAGGCGCCAGCTTTCTGTCAACCGGTGATTTCGTCGATCCATCAGATTTTCTGAATGACGTTGCCACGTTTCTACGCGCGGATGACTTCTGCCCGCTCGAAGTTCTGCTCACAGAATTTACAGGCAAAGAACAACTCGATTCTGGTCGCGAATTAGTTCCAGGACTGATTCTGAAGGAATTGTTTCTCGGAGGTGCTGGCTTCAAAAACATATCTGGAAATAAAGTATCGTTGTTCAGCGATGATTCCACAAGTTTTTGCAAAAGACATCTACTTTGGAAATTCTCCTAGCAATTGCTAGAATATGGTTGTATGTGCCATGAAAAAAAATGCCAACATTCTAAGATGGAAGAGTATGCGCAGGGACCCTTCCGCAGTCTATGTGTCTCTCTTCGCAGCACTGAACTGCTATAGGGAATTTTTAATTCATTTGACAAACAGAAAATCTACTTTAAACAAAAACTTTGCGGATTTTCATTAATGATTGATCGAATTTATACAAAATTGTAATCACCTTCCGAGATTAGATATGAAGTGTGCGGACTATTGGCTAGCATTTTCAAAGCTTGTTCAAGATTGAGCTTAGCTTTGAAGAGCATCTCGACGAGGGAAGCATCCTTCCCTTCGCTCTGAAGTGATATTTGGCCCAACGAGGTACAAAGTTGAGGCACCGGTACCGGAGAGCTCGAAAGCTTTGGGGGAGACGGACGCGGTTCTCCTTCGATACTCGAAGTGTCTATATCCATATCAAAAGTCTTCTGTCGTCTAAGAGGCGCAGGCAATGAAGTCGACGCATCGGGGGTCGACATGCTTGAATCAGCGTTCTCCATCTCCTTCATGAGACTCAGTTTATTCCACGAGGGTTTCTGAAATGTCAATAAAAACAATCAAGCTCTGTACAAAACTGTGAACTCCGCTCCCTACCTGTGGATCATACAGCGATCCGTTCGAAGACCGGCTCCTAGCTCCGGAGAGACCCATGGATGGCAGTCGGGATGTTGACGGCTTGCACAAATCCTCAGCCTTCGTGAGCGTATCCAGAGATCGACATCTCTCGGTACTAAAATTGGGCTGCGTGTGTCTTCGAACGAAAGGAACATCCTGGTTGTTCGGTGAAATTTTCAGAACTTCACTCTCGGTCAGATTTAAATTAGATTCCGTGTTCTGATTGACATCGGGAATATTTTTTATCAGCTTCAACAGATGCTGGGTAACGTCGCGAACCACGTTAGCATCGCCCTTCGAGATTGTGGGCAAGAGATTGCTCCCAGTTTCCACGACTTTGTTGATATTCTCCTGCACGAAGAAAAGACACAACGATGTTAAAAAGGAATCTCCAAGCATCGTTACGTCGTCGTAATACAACATTACCATGCTGGATCCCAAAGGCCCGGTCCCGCTGACGCTCCAGAAAGAAACGTCCTGGCTCGGACACTGGCAAGCGACGTCGTCCAGCTCCATCACAGCCCTCATCTTGGATGATCCGCATTCAATGATGACCTTGAGACTTTCATTCTTGGTTTTACTGTCCTCATGTTTGTCGAATTCCTTCAACTGGAAGCCGATGGCTTGGAGAAGACAGGCCAGCTCAGGGGCATCGGGTTTGATGATGATCTGGAACGGCGATTGCCTCACATTAGCGAATTTGAGGATTAGAGACGTGCAACGGCGTTTTTATAATTACGTCTTGTGTTTTATCGGTGTAAAACCACTTCACCGCCCATTGGAAAAATTTTCTTTCCGAAGATTTGTGATTTGAAACAGAGACCGGCCCTGTGCTGTCCATTGTATTTCAGCCACTACTGGAGGTCGTCTCAACGGAGATTATGGCTCAACAGTCATCGCTGTACTGTACATATCAGTGTTTACGTTTTTTCCTCTATCTGGGTATAAGTGTGCGTTGATCCAACGCTCTTATGCTTATCCCACAAAAGGAATGTTTTCAAAAGTATTCATAGCAAGTGTATGGGGAGACTGTAACGTATAATACGATTTCAGGAATACAGAATACTATACATGGCAGGGCACGATTGAACGAAAAGGCATATAGCTCATAATAATTATGACCAAACTCGTTTAAATTTTTTACAAATATTTTTATGATTGAAAACTTTCATTTTGTACGGATATACTGTCTTATTTCAATCTGATTTAGAAAATTGAGGGGAAATCTCGCTCATTAAGGGGAGGCTCTACTCGATTGTTACCGACATTCAGATATCTCCGAATATCTAAGTCCACGAAAGTAAATCGCAAAATACAGCTCTGTAGCGGAATTCTACACGTGATTCCGCACAGATATGTCCAAAAATATTTTGGATTTACTAAAAAATGGAGGAATGGCATGGTTTCTACGAAATTACTATCATGACTTCGTAGAAACCATGCCATTCCTGAATTTTTTAGTAAATCCAAAATATTTTTGGACATATCTGTGCGGAATCACATGTAGAATTCCGCTACAGAGCTGTATTTTGCGATTTACTTCCGTGGACTTGGATATTCGGAGATATCTGAATGTCGGTAACAATCGAGTAGAGCCTCCCCTTAAAGTTCTTATAAGATTGCATTCAAAACTGCCTGGCCTAGGATTATCCTGCTAATAACTTTTTATTTATTAATTCTAAAAACATTATATTTATGATCAGTATAGTTCTGTTTGAATCGAGTATTCTGAAAGAGAATCCTGATATTCAGGATCAAAATCCAATAATGATTTATAATAGTTCGAATATTTGATTAGTTGCATATTCATGACCAGTTGAAAATATCAACTCATTTTAATAAATGAATTATGGCAACTAAAAGAACAAAAAAAGAAAAGAAACAATATATATTTTGTCTTCTTTCAATGTGAATGATGAAAAAAATTGATTAATTCTAATCAAAATATAGATAATAACACAATTAAAACCCATGGAATCAAATCTAACTCCAATCCTATTATTAAAAAATTTATCTATATCCATATTAATATGGTTTTTTGTATTCCGCTAATAAACTTCGATAACTAATTTGTGAGAGAAGAAGTTGACGAAAAAAATACAGAAATTTAGTCAGTAAATATTTCTCTGACTCTTTCATTTATAAATGTGATATCAGCGTGAGGATCATCGCATTTGAATAAAGCGCGCGCGGTCCAGTTCCTCCGTTCCGCGTTCGGGGTGTCTCATTTCATTTGTTTGTTTTGTGACTGATATCCTTGACCGAGGCCGAGACGCAGTCTGCAAAACCCGGCGCAGGCCACACATAGCACAGACTTATTCGATTGTTGAACGTAATAGCAGCCGGTTATTTTTTGACAAACGTTAGTTCGTCATTTTTTCTGCACAATCATGTTCGTTCTAAGACGTGCCATCGCCTCAGGCTTCCTGTGAGTACTTCTACTTGCCCATCGATCTAATTCCCGAGTTTTATACGATTATATAATTATTATAACCTAAAATCGGTTCAAACTCCGAAATGGTAGAAAATACGATTCATGTAGTCTGAGAAAAATGTGTACCGTCTCTATTTCGATTGAAAAAGCACACGATCCGCAATACTAAATTCGCTCCGATCTTCCAGGAGTACCAAAAATGTTATCGCAAGGCAGAAGCACACCCTGCCGGAGCTGCCTTACGAATACAAGGCGTTGGAGCCGATAATCTCTGCAGAAATAATGCAAATTCATCACAGCAAGCACCACGCGACTTACGTCAACAATTTAAACGTGGCTGAGGAAAAACTTAAGGAGGCTGTGAGCAAGGGCGACGTTAATGCACAAATCGCCCTGGCGCCTGCGATAAAATTCAACGGCGGCGGACACCTCAACCATTCCATCTTCTGGAACAACTTGTCTCCGAATGGCGGAAACCCAGATGGTAGAAAAAAATTAATAATTAAAATTAGAGTTTTATTGGTATTGTTTTTAGCCCAAATCGATCCGGTTTCGTGACTCTGATGTTTCTTCACAGCCGCTCTACTGAAGCAGATTGAGAAAGATTTCAACGGTTTGGAAGAACTGAAGAAAAGATTGTCCGAGGCAACCGTCGGGATCCAGGGTTCCGGCTGGGGCTGGCTGGGGTACAACTCTACGGATAAGAGGCTGCAGATAGCTACGTGTGCGAACCAGGATCCGCTACAAGCCACAACTGGTCTTGTTCCACTCTTTGGTATCGATGTTTGGGAGCACGCGTATTATCTCCAGTACAAAAACGTTAGGCCAGAATACGTTAAGGCTATATTTGATATCGCCAACTGGACCGACATTAACAATCGTTTCAAGAAAGCAGCTGGACTCTAAGTCGCTCCGTTATCGTGAATTTGTATAGTTTGTACGAAAAAAATAATGAAAAGAACGAAAAAATAAGAGAAACAGTAAGTAATTAGAAAACTCGCTTCGAAAACGAATATCAATCTCTCGTGGAGGGATACAGTCGTACAGATACTGGAAATATGTTGTAATCTAATGTAACATTTATACGTTCGCGCATAAAAGTATAATTTACCCAATTATCAACTGTGTGCAATCTTTTGTATTCCTTCAATTTGTTTATTCTCAGATTCACATTCTCTGGGCAGAAGTTTTTTCAATTTCTTTTTCCTTTGTCGGTAAAAGTTTTTCAAAAGTAACGAAGACCAGAAATCTCTGATACTCTTTACAAAAATTCCTACAAATATTGATTATTTTTTAAACCTAGGTATTTATTATCAGACGTTTTTCAAAATAGAAACACTCCATGAGTATCAATCATACTCGAAAAGTCCTAAAACCAAAGTTATGACATCGTGGGTCAGTAATAACTGTTTTAAATTCCATATTTAACATTTCGGCTTCAGATTATGGCCGTCCTTCCAACTACAAGAGCAACTCATCTTATTTTCACAGTTTTATGAACATTGGAGTATTTCAGCAATTTTTCATCCAAAATTGTAAAACATGCAGTTTTTCGTCGAATTTATTGTAATATACGTTGAATTTTTTTTTGTTCATTCAAAACAGCGATTTGTTTAAAAAATCTTCCGTTTTTTTTAATGGATTAACCACATAGGTACGTTTACAATTTTTTCACAATAAACTGCAAGCCCCAATTCATGATGATAATTTTAGAAAGCTCTTTCGTCACAGTGCTATAGGTATGAAGTGTGAAAATTGTTGTTGTAGTGCTAAAGAAGTTCTGCTTTCTTTTGTAGTCGGATCGTCAGACTTGATTAATAAAGTTGTTACCAAAGACTCGATCATGTAATCAAAATATTTAACTAGAATTACAAAAAGAAACAGAGAAACATCAACGATTTTTCAAAGTTTATTTTTCTTCGTACAATTTTTTCAAAATCCTAGAATAAACTAGAGAATTCGTCAGAGTAGAGCGCAAAACCTGTAAAAATTGCAAGATTTCCAAAAATAAAAATAAAATAAAATTCTAAAGAACGTTAACGAAAACAAGCTAACAATAAGTTTGAAACTCTAGTTTTTCGTTTTCAAACGAACGTAAGAATGCGCGCGTCAGCTAAAATCGATCGTGTGCACGATGAACGTCGGAACGGTGGACTCGAACCAGTATGGCTCCGCGCCCCGATCGTCAGCTGTTTTCGGATCTTCCTCTGGCTATCACTGGTAAGTCAAGAGGTTACTTTACTCATATTTTCAATGATAATTCCCCCGATCATTGCACACTTTCCCTCGACACTCTCATCGCCGTATCTACAGTCGTCGCACGACTCCGTATACACATTCTTGAACAATTTATTAATAATTTGCTCTTAAAACAAGAGCCAAGAGCTTATTATCTACGACGCGGACTGATTGTCAACAATTTGACAGCTAGTTTATTTATACTCAACCTCGGATAAGTCACACTGACACATTGTCACGCGGGTCTCTTTGTCGCTACAAGTTACACCGATTCACAACAGAATATCGCAAATCGGAAAGTAACGACCCAAAAACAGACGAAGATCGATTTTTTTTCATAATACGCTTGATTATCGTTGGTATTTATTATTTCGAGAAAGAAGAAATATATTTTTGAAAAGTCTTTCGTGACTCTGAGCGACTTGAGATAATCATGATTCTTCTCAAATTAAGAGCATGCTCTAGTCAGTCTTTACCCACAAAGTATCCGCGTCACTTATTTTCACTTATATCAACGCCTACGCATAACAGGCGCGAAAAAGAAGAAAAGAGCGCACTGCCGCATGAAATTTCGAACACATACATCCCAAAATATCTCTGTTTTGCCCAACAATAACGACGTAATCCTTGTTCCTAACTAAAATGATAATTGCCGCTTTCAACTGGTGGTCGCGGTCATTACCATTTTAGTTAGGAACAAGAATTTTGTCGTTATTGTTGCGCAAAACAGAGATATTTTGGTATGTATGTGTTCGGAATTTCATGCGGAAGTGCGCTCTTATCTTCTTTTTCGCGTCCGTTATGCGTAGGCGTTGATATCAGTGAAAATAAGTGACGCGACTACTTTGTGTGTAAAGAATGACTAAAGCATGCTCTTAAGTATTTTAACAGCTCATTTGGAGCGTCAATCGAACCAATTGAATGAAATGAAATTAGTAAATATCGTAGGATAGTAAATGTCGTAGGTACCATGAGTCATTCGTCCATAGCGCAAGGTCAGTATCGTCGCGTATATTTCTGGGGTGAGAGTCTAGTTCGATACTGTACGACTATAAAAATAAATCCAATTTATATCCCCGAACAAAATGATTCGTTTTATTTATTTTCATTCATTAATTTCTCCCACGAAATATTATATTTTAAACCTCTGGCAGCATTTGTAATTCATCTAAAAAAAAAAAAGAACGCGATCATTGATTCGCGTCGTGCTCGCGACGCCCCAGAACGCGAGCTATCAGTAGAAATTTCATCCTAGAGATCTCTTCGGACGATCATTAATTCTGACTGAAAATGTAGCCTCCATTTCTGCTTCGCAACGATATTCCTACGGGTGTGCGTTTTCTCGTCAATGCGCGTCGCTGATCGGCAAAGACTTGGGAACCCCGTCCTCGGTAACCAACCCTCTTATGAATCCCGTTTTCCTTCTTTTACTCCCCGACTCGCAGCTTCATCTGAATGAACGCGACTTATTCCTATGAAAACACGAGGATGATAAAGTCTAGATCGACGAATTTCGGCCTTATTGTTAGAGTATGAGAGCGTCTCGGGAAAAATGACGAATAATTAGATTTTTATCAGCCAGTCTCGATATTAGAGAATAAAATAAAAAAAGGTCAAGGGGTCAGAAACCGGGGCGTTTAGCTTAGTTGAGTTGATAACTGCGAGTTTTTAGGACTTCAAAAGTAGATGGATAATTTTATCGCAGATCCGGGGCTGCAGCGCCTCTTAATTCCCTAACGAGCTCCTCGCTGCATCGGGCCAAATGAGCATATCGGGTCGTGAGGAGCTTTTAGCGTAAATTTTGCACTCCTGTATCGCGGACGTGCATTTTGACACGCTATACACACTTGACGTTGTACAGCTTTTGACATACGATAAACGAGAAAATCGTTTCAGCATCAAGTTGTGAAGTGAAGTTGCGCTCGCGGTTTTCGTGATGAGGATCCATTTCGTAAAGTTTTTAATCTGTTCATTGAAATTGTATAAAACGGTCTATAATTCTATACTCGGTTCTATTATTGTTATTATTATTATTATTATTATTATTATTTGTTCCTTTTCTTTCTTTTGTCCCATGCTGCACCGGCTGCCAACCCCCTTCGGTCTGCCCTACTATTAGTATAATCTCTTTTCATTCTTCACTCTCGTTTTAATGAGTTTCGAGATTAAAAACTCCAGGCACACTTATATACCCACAGCCTACTAGGTTTGATATTCCACCTGCACTGCTAGATACAATCAAATGAACAAAATGTCCCAAGAGGCTCCTGACTCTATGATCGCGTTATACTTGAAGTAACAAAAAATTATGTAATTATAATTCAATTTGGAATTTAGATTTAAAAAAAAGATTAAATAAATAACAATGATTACAAATGGGTTGCGTGAAGTCAACACAGAAACTCCTTCGCATGAAAAATTTTGGCTCTAAAATCCAAATAGAAAACTCATTGCAGAAATATTGAGTTTGATCGCATGAACGAGAATCAATTTGCTCATTGAAACGGCATTTCTTGTAATTCAAAGAAATGAAGAAGAGAGTATAAGCGATATACATATTGGAAAAAAAAGAAAGAAGAATGAGACAGTGAAGTGCAGTCTGCACACATTGTACACGGTTTCCCGCAGGGTTTAGTCAACTGTGAAGCTTTCGGGTGAAGAGAGGGTGAAGAAGCAAGCCGAGAGTCAAGAGTTGAGGGCTGTGGGTTGAGCTGCCCTGCGGGTCGTGGGTCGTGGGTCGTGGGTTGCGGGTCTTGGTGACTCACGTTGTCCGTTGCCTGGGCGGCGGTAGCAGCGATGCCTGCGAATACGCGAACTACGAAGGTGAGGAGGACGGGTAGCGCCGCGGCGGCGACGAGGTGGAGGTCACCGCGAGGGCGGCGGGGGGTGCTGAGCACCGTGCACCAGACACCATCGATCTACGGTGCTTCGCACTCCATTCGGAGTCAAACCCTGTATACCTTGAATTCGCAATCTGCACGCGTGTAGGTAACACGGGAGGAACAGAGGGCGAGAGAGAGGGAGAGAGGTGCAGTGTGCATTATCTACTCCTCGCTCGTTCGAGAACTCGAAATCTACTCCGAACGTGTTTTTATGCGGCCATTATTTAGACAGAGAGACGAATACTGCGACTCTGCGATTAACGGGGTGCACCTCGAAATGAAAGAAAAAATGAAAAATCATACATATCGTATCCCCAGAATCAAGGTGTGAATCAATGACTAAGAAAAATCGCGATTCTACAAAACTCCCTCACGAACTTGCGGAGTACCATTTACTTCCAATTTACGATAACTATTTTTTCTTTTAAATGTTACACTATGATTCTGAAGGTGCGATATATGGAATTCAAAACTACATTATAGTATTGAAACTTTAGAATCGTTTTTGAACGAATATTAGAAAGATTTTCTTCGGTGTATGTTGTGCAAGACATAAACTGTATGGTTTTGTTTGAGATTTTCTGGTCTCAAACTGTGCAGAATATGTGTATATATATTTTTTATCGTTCGTATATGATCAGGCAACTTTTTGATGGATCCATTTTTACTCGAGTAATCACGAGAAGTAATCGATAACAACTGAACCACCTTGTTTCAGTTTTTTTCCCATTGATAACTTCTTGAATTTTGATTTATCAAAATCAGTCAAGATTTGACCGACACGATCTTTTCTAGAGTTGAACCAATTGGAATTAATTTATTCAATTACGATTATTTTTTGCGATCCAATTATATTTCACGGTTTACTAATTGGAATTGATTTGAATCGATTTCGAGTTTTCGATTTTTTTTTTCTTATTGATACTTTCTTGCGCATCAGCGAAGATAAAAGTAGGGATGAAAATACAAAAATTAAGGTCGAGGAGACTCGGCATGTCTGGACTTCAAGGATTTTATTTTTATTTTTACCTAATTAAACTTCATCAACTCATTAGATTCTCGATAATTGCCTGGCATTTCAATAACTGCGTCAATTTTCAACGAGAACGCTTCGATTTAGATGATGGCATAATTTTTTCCGAACAGTTTGAGACCAGAAAATCTGCAATTCGACCATCCATCGATTATTTTTGCATCACAGACCTGGAAAAATGGTTTCAATTAATCGTTTCAAGTTTTTAACCACACTGTTAGAAAAAGTTGCGGTGTAAGACGGCCCGGAGTAGAGGTTAAAAGATTTGGTGTTGATTATGACACTATTTTAGTGGTAGAAACGACCCCGGCCATGTTGTCAACGGGAAAACTGGTGTCACTTTGGCCCTTGTGGCGCGATTCACTGAGATTAACACCTCTTGGAGTACATAAGCTACACCGATAACGGAGTAAATTCACTTGCGTTGCAAAACCGGTGTCCAAATTGACACCGAAAATAGTCTATAGAAGTCCACACCATTAAGTGTCAATTTGACACTTTTTGGTGTCTGAATGGCACCGATCGGTGTTATTTTTCCGATCCACTCAAATTGGCAGTAATCAATTTGTTTAATTCATTCTTCTATACTTTCAAGAACGTACGCGACGTGGTCGAACAAACATCTGAGAAGGTGGTGAATCTATGTTTTTGAACAAGTCATCATTGTCCATGGTGCAGAAATCATGTACCGAAAAGTTGCAAGCTAAGCTATCCGGCCGTATAGCGTAGAGGTTAGGGCGTGCGACTAGTAATACAAACAGCGGCGAGCGTTCCGGGTTCAAACCCCGTCTAGGTCTTAGAAATGCGAAAAAACTTACAGCGAACTCAATATGCGTTTTAATTGACATCCGTACCGAAAAACAAGTTAGGGATAACCTACAACACCGAAAATACCAATAAAAAGCAAAAACTCTACCTAATTTATTGATTTTTTTTTCACTACACGGGAGAACACTGTTCCGGAGGCCGAAAAGATCACACCGTTCAGTGCAAAGCACGGTGTATTTTCTTCTAACACCGTTCGGTGTGTATTGACCTCGCGAATTCAACACCGCAATTTTGTTACTATTGAATGTAATCGGTGTCGACCGTAATAGACACCTTACGGTGTTGTTGCATATGAACCATCTCGGTGTTGAACCACGGTGTAGCCTGGTAACACCAGGAATTTTACAATGTGCCACTACACCAAAATCGGTGTGGACTTCTATAGACGTCGGTGCGGTGTTAGATCGGTGTCAGTTTTAACACCGGTTTTCTAACAGTGCATCATCCTTCTAAATTTCAATGTTCATTCAGCACCCTTTCGAACCAGGACTTTTTTATGTCGTGTTAATCCTATCTCCCGAGAGTTTATCGCTGATAGGATTTCACAAAAGCTTACAGTACAAAGTGGTAAAACTGATTATGCGATAATGGAGATTTCAAAACGTAGGGTATTAAACGTGATGTGATAATGACTTAAAATGTTGTTTTATCCAATCAACGTCATCTTCGTTCCTCGTGGAATTCTCTCATCTATTTTCCGTGTTCTCAATTACGTCGCGTACATCTAGTGCATCAACATGTATGGCATACGTGGGTTATACGCCTTCTGCACACACCCGAGTTAAATTCTGGCGGTATAGCTGCTCCGGGCGAGTTTCGAGCTTTTCTGTCTCCTCTTCTGCCTAGATAGTAGCTATACCTGCTACTCCAGCGGAAACTACTCTTTTCTATACCCTGCAGCTACCTTGCATTTATTTCGCGGACAATGTGGTGTATATATTGAAATACAGCGAATGCACCCCAGTCAAAATCACTGACTAGTACCTACACAGGGTGAATTCTCAACGACTGGATAGATAAATGAGCCTTCAAACAGTTGGAAAGCTCGTTTCTTGATTCCAGCAAACTTCAGACTGTTCTTCAGTAGTTGAGAATTCACCCTGTATATATGTAAAGCTACGTACAGAGGTCGAAAATGATTCGACGATTGCATTGCGTTATTAATTTATGTTTCACGTATTTTGTGGAAAACTATACACGACCCTCTGACCGTCATCCTTCTTTCATAACGTAGGGGTTGGTCAATCTACACGACTTGTTACGTGAACTTGAAAATCGAGCCTGATTGAATTGGACACCCTAGCGACTTGCACCAACGAATCAGTCAGTTTCATACACTTCGTACTCAGTTGTAAACTGGTCTGTGCCATTAGCACGATATTTGGAGCTCAAAGTCGGCAGCGGGTTTCCACAGATGACGCCAGATGGCGGGCTTCTCATACCGAACAGTGACGTCACAGCATGGCGCGAAAGGGAGACCGTTTCAAACTTTGGTCCACAATATATTGCGACGTTAATTGTTGCCAATCGTCAGGGAAAACCGAGAAGTCAGGAAGGAGTCAGGAAATTCCAAAAATGGTCAGGGAAAAGTCAAGGAATTTAATGGTGATCCAAAATAAGACAGAATAAAAGATCCCCAGCGATTTTTTTTCTTTCTCTCGCGGAAATCTTAATCAATGGAAAATTAGTATTAAAACTTGTATAAATTATAATTGAAAAAGTATCCTGAAAAATAATTTCCTTTTACCATTGATTCAAAGCATTATTCATTACATACTTAAATAACCACTAATTCGTCCGAAATTCAGTCAGGGATGAATTATAATTTGGTTAGAAAAAGTCGAGGAAAAGATTGAACAAGTGTTCGTGACGATAAAAGAAATTTGTGGTAAATTCAATTTCACTTTCAGCAGTTGTGATGAAAATTTAATGAATTCATTGGACGAACGATAAAAGGCTGCGTAATCCAATGTATGCGGTTAAATTCGGTATAATTTTGTACTGTAAAAGTGTTATTTCTTCGGTTCAACTCGTTCGTTTAATCCAGCGTGTCTCGAGCCACCCGTGTAGCTCTTACGTCTTGGGGGCAATTTCTCTTTACGTCTCGTTGCTTCTCCCCTATCTTTGTTACTTCATCTATGGGTAAGGGGGCTGGGTATATACGGGGGATTCCACGTCAAATCGACCGAAAGAACGCGATTTTTTCCCTGACCACTTTCGATCTGCTTGTTCTTTTGCACAGTCAAACTACATGTTGAAAGGATGAACTGTGATTTTTTTCAGATTTTTTCGACGCATCATTCTATTACGAAAAATCATCGAATAAATTGATTTTCATTTTTTTTTTCGCGCCTACATAGCTCAAAACGTGAACGATGTATGTAAAAAGTTCCGAAACGCAAATTTTGGGTTTTTTTTTGTGAACTTTTCGAGAGTATTTTCATCAGATTTTTAATACCCCGTTCAAGTGTAGTTTTAATACAAAATGAGTGTAAATCATTCATGACTCACAAGTGCCCTAACCGAATTGGCTGAAATTTATACACAGCGTGTCTTTTTCAATGCCAAAGGTTGACTGAAAATTTCAGAGTGGGCCGAGCAGTGGTTCAGAAAATACATCGACAAATATTCGCACAGTGGCGAGAATTCGGTGATTATGAGGTCGCAAAACAGTTTTTTGGCCACGATTCGAAAATTCAAGATCGATATTCATTATTCATCATAATTTGTCAGAAATAAAAAATTTATGTCGCTAAATTATTATCCGGTTTTAGATAACTGCATAAAAATGAGACGCACCTTCTACCCTCCGTGTATTTAGATGTAGAATTTGAGTTTCTTTTTGGAGATTTAGGCTGTGGAGCAATGCTGGATAATATTTATATTCGTGTTCCTTGGTCCCCGTACGTTTCTTGCGTTTATTATTCTTGGATATATCTTACGGAGCAAAAGGAGCTGGATAAATTAAAAGTATAACACGAGCTTCGTATTTCTATTCAAGCGAGACTGAGCTTTCAAGGGTACCTGGGTCTAGGCGTCTATATATCGCGTGACTAATGGCAAAAGGTCGTAAGCGCCATTATTCGACCTTTTGCCGTTCCTAATGGCAAAAGGGCGAACAATTTTTTTTTTCCACGGGTTTCGACTGAGAACGTTCGATGCCGTTCGAATCAAATCAATTTCTCCATGCATTGTCACTACTTTCACCCATTTACAAAGAAAACCAAAATCAAGGACAGGAATCGCGAAAAAAAATTATTATTCGCCCTTATGCCATTAGCCAGCCGACCGAAACGACAAAAAGTCGGACAAAAATTTTTTTTTTCTCAAATCGCTCCGAAAACACTCGAAACGCGAAGATCTATTGAAATTTTCAACTTCTGAACATCCATCCAAAAAGTCGAATCTGAGGAGAAAAAAAATTTTTGATCGTGGAATTTATTTCCTATAGGGTGGTACTTACGACTTTTTGCATGAATGTTTCAGAACTTGGAAATTTCAACAGATCTTCGCGATTCGAGTGTTTTCGGAGAGTATTGAGAAAAAAAATTGTTGTTCGACTTTTTGTCGTTTCGCTGGGTTGGCTAATGGCATAAGGGCGAATAATTTTTTTTTTTTT
>JAFFZH010015704.1:0-32945 GCA_018420115.1 Euura saliciscinereae | reverse complement strand
TCTTCAATTTTCAATTGTCTTTCATTAATAACGGTTTTTTATTATTATAATAATACATTATTATGTTAAAAACAACATTTGGCTGACATTTTACAGAATAAATATTATCGCGGACAGAGATCAAAAATTGATGGTGTCATACACGTATATTTCCCGTATAAGTAATGCGTATCGAAAAATTGGTATAACAGGCGGACTTCGTACCTGAAAATATACGGTATAATATACGAGTATTTCCCATAGATTCTATGTAACTAGTTTATTATCAACGTTTTCTCAACGTGTCGAGATACGTTTATTATACCACACATCCACCACTGTGTGTTTATTGGGGTACCGAACATCCACAAAACGGGTTTATAGCCCGTAAGAGAGACTATATCTCCTCGTTTCCGAATCAACCCCCAAACAAAGAGGTCGATTAATTTTCTATACTGCTACTAGAGTAGCAGGGGGTTATTCAAATTATCTCTAATCTGTCTTAGATTTTTAATTAAAACTAAATTCCCTCGAAGATTGGACCTAGGCCGATTTCTCATATCCAGAGCTTCCATTACCTACGTTTTTTGGGATATATGTATACGTATATCGAGGGCTGATTGTGAGCCCAGATAAATTTCCGCGTAACCTTTCCTGTCCCAGGGCGTCAACTCACGCCTGAATACGTCGGCTTAATTAATATTCCAGGCGACCCTCTTTTGCAACAACTTTTGCTTACCGCGGTCTCTCCAGTTACCGCGACTCGCATCTATCACCCGTAAAGTTCATCATGCTTTGTTTCGCCATTCACCTCTTGTTATTTAAAGAGAAAGATTTAGACGTTATAATGTCAAATTAAAAAGCGCCCATACCTCTGATTATACTATCTACGTATAACGACCTCGAGGTTTTTCGCTCTACAATTTTCACCTAAATTCTACTCAATTAACCTCCTGCGTGGATGGTATTTCTACGGAGGGCACTGAACACTGAACAGCCTTGCATGCTTGTTCGTGATTTGGTAGGCAATGACGTCGCGGTGTGGCTAGATTCCTGGCGCCAGAAACAATTCAGCATTCGAATTAAACTCACTTGGACCATGCCAATGCGTGATTAATTTCTGTCCCAGTTCGCTTACACCATTCGGGTATAGACATCCGGTACAATCTTCGCAGTTTCCTTGTTCCCCATCACCGTGTATAATAGCTATCGTCAAACCAAAACCAATCAATGTTCACGATGCGTGAGAATTTCACTAGACGTTGCTAAAATTATACTCTATTTGGGTACACGCGGTTCATTGAACAACGACGAAAACAGTCCGCACATTATTGCTTTACTCTATGAAATATCAGCAGTTGAATTACTCTATCGCTCCATAATTTATTCGTGATTCGGTAGACTGTATTATAATTGCTCGAAAAAAATGTCATCTCAACGAGTTTCATTGCTACGCAAAATAGTCTGGAACTCGAAGTCTAGTTTTTTGTTTCATTCGCTCTGGCGTGCAATCGATGAAAAATATAATTACTTCACATACGTCGATACGACGAGAGAAACTTCAACTTCTTTCAACTTCAAGCATTTCCATTGGTATATATAATATTCAATTTTTATACATCGCCTCGATCCTCCATGACCTGAACCCGTTTTATATTTCGTGTGCATCGCCGGTAATGTTCAAAATCTGAAAAGCACAGAGTAACGAAAATCTCCCTGGACCCGATCTCCCCAAATCACCGCTTGTAAAATTTGCTCATCCATGATACAAACGCCGGACGAATATTGAAGGCTGCTCGGTTCGTTGTTTGAGGATGAATAATCCAATCCAGCGTCTGAGGTACGAAAAAATATATCAGTTCTGATTTCAGACCAAACTTTATTCGCCTAGAGGATCGCCTCTCAGACACGGTGCGCAAAAACTCTCTCTAACACGGTCGCCCATCTTTCGCGACTGAAAAGTTGCCGCTTGTTCAAGGATCGGTACATAGAGCATAGTGCAGGGAATTATCGACGAATTGTCTATAGAATCTGACAAAAGACTGTTTGAAAGCTCTCGAGTGAAATGGGGCTGCGCATAGGTGTGTAGATTGCAGAGTGAAGTCGAACTTCCAAGGCGCAGAAAAACAACGGGTCCGAAAACAACTCGTAACAATACACATTACCGGGCGTATAACACTTCTCCAGATTGATTATAACCGGCGAACAGATAAGTTCGAGCTTTTTGGTAGAATTCGGTGGCGGCTAGACCGTCAGATAACTCGATGACCCGAATCGATAGCCGTAAAGACCCTTTTCGTACGCCTGAAAACGATTTAAAATATTCAGCGCCGATGTGAGGTGACGGGGTTGTTTGCAAAAACACTTGAATTATGCCAAGTAGATAAAAAATTCATTTTCTGTGTCAATAAGACTCGTAAACTCTTTCAAGGTATTGAAACGTGGATGAAAAAAGATCAGTAAAGCTTTCAGGCCCTGATCCTGGATTGAAATACGTCTACGCTGAGGCTTTCGAGGGGTTCGAAAACTGTGCCATGGTCACCCGGACCCAACGGAAATCCGTCTAAATAAATTTCATTCCAAGTAATTAACGACATTCTTGGGCGAGGGTGCAGGGATGAATTTTCCGCGATGTGAAAACTTCGACATTGAGTCCCTGAATGTAATCCCGTCGAGTAGCGATCAGCAAAAGGAAGCGACCCCTGTGTAATCCTCTCTTTTGAAAAGTGAAACGCGATGTTCAAAGCTGAGAAACAAAACATCCCTCGCTGCACTGAACGTTGATAATTCATACGGCTATTAGGTGCTAATGAATCGCGTTCAGGGCTTTGAGCTTGCGGGGGTGGCGAGCGGGAGTCTCGGTTGGGCATTGCTGGATCGACGGTGTGCAAGGGCAGCGGGACACACGAGGCTGGAGTGAACCCTGCGACATGTGACGCGATTTCTATTGTACGCGTTCTGCTCTTTCAACCCCGCATTGTTTCGCCCTCACCCCCTCAATCCATTCCTGTTTCCACGCCTCCGCACCCCGACGGTGGCACTGGCTTCTTTATTGATTGCTTAAAGGAATTGGCCGGCTCCGCCCGCACCGCATTGGTCGATCGTTGGCCGTATGACGTCACAGGCATCCCCGGTATTGATTTTAGTCAGGATACAACCCTCCCATTGGATAAAGCGTCCCGGAAAAATGACCCACTAGACCAGTCACGTGACGGTTTTTGTCCTCGTTCCGCATGCGCGGCGGCCATATTGCTACTTCTAATTCCTAAGCTCGCTGGTGGTGGCGTACCAGTCAACGAAAAGCTCGCATCCTGTCGCCGGGACACCGTTGTATAGTGTGGACATCAAATAATGTCTGCGATTCTGGCTTGGTACTGTTCAGCCAACGAAGCTTTCAACATATTGTCGTGCAATTTGTGATTTTTTTCATTTAATTTTATTCTTTCGTTTTTTCTGAGAGTGAATATACCTACAAGGAGATTAATCATCGAAGGAAAGGATTTTTAACAGATTCACTACGGTAAGCTCGATGTGTCCTTGACAGTATTTCAATCTTCAGAGTTGAGATGGATCTCCCACATCATCGAATTCTTGATCCAGTTACCGACTGTCTTATCCCCGAGCTTTTTCTCCTCAGTCACGTTTCTCTTTTTGGTGATGCACGATCCTCCATTGGATGTCAAAAACCTAGTCAGATATTGTTGGATTTTATTGTCAGTAAAAAAAGATTTACGACCGATACCGAAGGTTTTCCGTTCAGACGTACAACATGTTTGTGGCTGACGGTGAGGGTCTTGATCTCCTCAACGTCCTTCGTATCGCTGAGGTCCGCAATCGATAGTCCGTGTGTATAATACAGCGGTTGGAATTTCCGCGACATCTGCACTCACGACAATCCCATGTAATTGTTTATCCTTGGGTGGTGACGTGATGCTTGTAGCAGACGGCCGTGTACCAGCCCCCACCCAAATCGCATCTAGAGCGCGCTGGATCAACCCTAATCCATTTTGCCCACATAAATGTGTGCTGGCATAAATACTCGCAGAAATTGTGCGAAGCTTCAGTCAATCAATCGAAACCGACGCAAAGATCTTCACAGTCCGGTCAAATTCACTATGAACGTGATTGATCAAACTTTGGTCAGAATTTCGCCAACAAATCGACCAACTTCGTGAATAAAATATTCCTAACGTTGTACGAATTTATTTTACCTCTGATAAATCATCGTTGTTCGAATCGAATTTAGCCACGCTAATGTCAATCTGCCTCAATCTGTTCAGTGGTTGTTATATTTGGCTACAAAATTTACACGCAAACGGGCCAATCTTGATACTGGAGCAAACGGTATATCGACTCTGTCTACGTCATTCAGCTAAACGTGTAAATTCGATACATATTCCTGTTCTGTGGTGGGTCTGATTGTTCCCAAAGGTAAATTAGGTCCTAGATATTGGTCGAAAGTCCATAAAGGGATACAAAAAAAACTAGCCTCCATCTCGCAGTAATTTTGTCCCGAGATGCTGCGCAATATTTATTGACTCGGACTTCGTCTGGACCCAATCGGGCGCGGAAACTAGCAATTCCGGTCTTATTGTCAATTTCTTTGAGTGAGTCCTTGGAGCCGTACGAGTATGAGTCACCGTGCCGACCTCGAGGCATCTCGTTACCAAGCTCCGTCTTCATTTTCGTCCAGAAAGCGCCCCTGCGCCGAGGAGTAAACTCGGTGTTCGCGTATCCTTCACTTCTTTTCTGCAATCCTGAGTCCGCTCGTTTTCTTCCTCGAAGGAAAATAGACTCGGGGGAGTCACGGACCCTGCATCATTTCCAATTCGGAATACACGCGAACCTAAATTTACGCCTTGGTGCGGAGGGAACAACCCTTGACATGAGAAATTGTGCCGCGAGTTACTGTACGTAATATCTTCACCTGCATGTATGTACCTACTTCCGTTATCAGATTCAAATTGTTCGATGCAATTACCGTCATCACGCACGGAAACGTGTGTGGTATTCAGATTCGAGTGTTTTATCGCTCTTTTATCGCACCGCTGCAATATCATTATGTTATTTATCATTTTACATTCTCTACTACGGTCCTCGGGTATCCAGTTGCGGACGATTTATTTACGAACTCGATAGTCAATTGTTATTTGGACGCTCAATCCCACGGACAGCCGTAAAACGCATTTTACTGCCGAGCTTTATCGGCTGTATTAGGAATATCTGACTATAGGGTTGGTCATCTATCAAGTTAATCGCTTTCTGATAACGAAACTGCGGCTGGATCGACAGCTTGTCAAGGAACCCTCATTAATCTTCCGAACCTCAGACAAGCTGTGGTATCGTAAAATTAAACTTGATAATCAATTCAATTCTTATATCCTTTTGGAAGACAGAAACTTCTCTTATGAAAGAGAAGCTCACGAAATTTTCGACCCTTCTTCGCACAGACCCGCAATAACCGAATGACTCACATCTGGGTGTGCTCATCATTTCGTGACATGACGGTGCGAACGGAAGCGCTGGAAACTCAGTCGTTTGTGATTACTCGAATACTAGGAACTCTATCAATCCGAAAAAGGCGTGATTCTCACGTCATATTAATTGTTATTGCAAGAACAGAGCAGAACCTGAAGCTCATCTGCGATACTAAGTCGAATTAACGTCTCCAAGTTTTGAAGTGGGTATCAAAGTAGACGTTTTGACTGTAAAAACTGATTTACGTCGTTAATTGCCCGGCGTTAATTTCGAGTCTAGGAGAGTCGACGCGGCTTTGCGATACAACGTGACTTTAATTGTTTAATAGTAGCACCAGATGTCGCGTTACGCCTCTCTCCAGAGAGTCCTGAGTAAATATTAAATTCATAATTCATGAGAGGCGTTAATCTTCCAAAATGGAACGGTAATCTCGCTAATAGTATAACGCCGGGCTCCGAGGCACGGATTTAACGTAGCCAAGCTGACAATTAATCCTCAAAATTTACACCGGGGATAAAACAAATTGCGTGTTGCGGTTTCGTCTCGATTGAAACGCTACGTTTATTTGTCGCGTTCTAATATTGTTCGATCAAAACCTCCCAGCATCCTGTGTGAAACAATAACGAGCATTTTCTTTCTTCATGTTTCAGATAATCCTTGATACAATTACTGGATAGCAGGTAACAAAAGAAGGCGGAAAAAATGTCGTCGGTGAAGGTGGCGGTGCGGGTGCGGCCCTTCAACAATCGAGAACTGTCCCGTGAAGCCCAATGCATCATCGACATGGTCGGGAACACGACGTGTGAGTACGATAAATGATTCCCGTCCGTGAAATCGAATCGGTTTTATCAATCGTCAGGGTAGTTTTGTATCGCCAATGACGCGTTCGCGAACTACAGCTTAGTATTAGGTTCGTGACGATCGGTATTTATCGGGGCTCAGGGATTCGCCGCATAGTCGTGCTTCGTTATCGATAATACTCTACGGACCTGACGTCACGCGAAACATTCCACCAGTCCATTATACCTACGTATTTGCGAATTTAACGATACGTGACTTTCGGGTGCTACCTGGATATAGTATTGACTCTACTCCATGCGCGGAAAAGAACCGTAATAAAACTGCATCGATTTTCTCATACCGAGACCATTTCTAATCCTAAACGTCGGCCCTTTCGAAATTCTCAGATTATACCGATTAGTTATTTTGTGGGGGTATAGTTGAAGCGTGGGGAAGAATAGCTATCCGAGTCTTCAGATCTGGTTCACTAAAATTCCTCTCCATCTCTCTAAAGTATTATTTTATTGGGAAAAAGGGGTATTGCCGTATATGCGGGACATGGAAAGACAGAAAGACATAAAGGCAGACAGCATCTCGAGGTGGAGGATCAATACGGGGCCACGCCAGAGGAGCTTATTGCAGTTATATTTTCTTTCTTTCCGTGCAAAATTTTATTCACAGTTGAAATTCCTGCAGCTGCAATTTTTCCTGAGAGCAGATTCACCACAGATTAGTAATTTCGCATTTTTTGAGTGAAAGTTGTCTTCGACACATCTTGATAGACGCAATTTATTCATTTATTTAGTAATCTCATCGCGAGATTTGAGGCACGTTAGTCATGATCCGTTTTTATTCGAACCCTGATGATTGTACGCGTCGTCGGATTACGTATATCCATATCCCCCAATACTAGCTGCGTCATGGCTTGCAGAAACCGGAAATAATAAACTATAGTCCACGGGAACTTGCCAACTACGCTACTACTAGGAACTATAAGAGCACAGAGATCAATACTTGCCACGCTGCTACAGCTCGTCTCTTGTACCTGCGATATCAATCATTTAATTCACCTCCTATTTTCTCTGAAAGTCTCTGAAGTGAACGCCTAAAAGGTGCCTCACAAAAATTCCAACAATCGTAGATATTTTTTGTTGAGATACTGAAATTTAATTCTCTGGATTCTCAATTTTTCAATTTATCGAACTAGGCAAACCAAATTAATTAATTTTTAGTTTCTACCAAGGAGAGATTTTTCCCTATCAGAGCGTGCAAGCCTTTTTGGGATGAAAAAGAACGTATAGAAAGAATCAATGTTTTACTTCTAATTCTTCGAGTAAGAATTCCCTCGGCCCGGGTTTGAACCGGGACGTTCGAATAATTCTTTTGGGATCGAAACTTTTGCCGTGTAGTTTAAATCGAAAAAATAATCATCGGTACTCGGTCGGAGGAGACGGACAATGCGCATCGATGTAGAGGAGATCTGCACGATTTTCATTTCCATTCTCCGTTTCAGCTCGATGCTGACGAGGTAGAACTGAAGGATTATTGTCTCACTGGAAAACCATTAACAATGCGGCTCAATCCGTCCATTCCCCCCCTCCCGCCCCTTTCTTTTGTGTCTATGAATATCTTTTCTAGCTGTAAATCGCATCGCGTTTTCCCTGCTAAAAAATTTTTTTCTTTGATCAATCGGTCAAACAAAAATCGGTAATTTTTGTCAAAAAAAAAACAAACAAAATTTTCATCCCACATTCTTCGAATTAGCCTCGATTTCCAGCCACTACGCGCGGTTCTCTCGCAATTTCCGGGAGACATTCGGGATTCGTAATTGTTCTGAAACCGAGGAAATTAAACTTGACGAATCACCCACGAGCGTATGATGCGAGGCATAATGGGACACCGACGAAGAGACCCATCGGTTTCTCTCAGGCTGACCGACTTTCGGTTCGATCAGACTTCAGTCTATAGAAAATCAAGGTTGACAGACATTCTTGATTAAAATTTTCTGCAGCTACTGCCAGATTAAAAACGGTCTCATCTAGGAACAAACATCATTTTAACAATTTCTTTTCATCTTTTTTCCGACTCGGTGCAAATTGAGACACCGAGCAAATTTTTATCTGCGGTTATAATTGAGGTTTGTTTTTTCTTAAATTGCTTTGTGCTTTGTGACGTACTTTGATTTTATTCATTGTACAGTTTTTCCGAGTTAAAGTGACGGATTGATTCTGTGTTCAGTCGGAATTTTCATCCTATTCTGAAATTGTTGCGTTTTTTTTTTTAGGATTCGTAAGAGATTAATCACAGCAGACGACTATGCACCGATTCCAATTATTGAACGAACTGAAATTAATTAAAAATCAACTTTTTATTGTTTCGTTTTCATGATTTCACGCATTTGGTAATTGAGATAATGAAATTTTGTCTAGACCCTTCACTCGTGGACATAAATATAAACTCTATCAGCGACTCCAATTACCAACGTTGCCCCAATGGATACAGTAACCAAACGATCGCGAAAAAAAGTTAACGAACCTGCAAGTAGAATTTCCAATAATTAACTATTTTCGATTGAATGGTATGAAATTCGCGAAGCGTGGTTATATACGACGGCAAATAAGCGAGGAAAAGTTTTTGTGAAAACATGTAGATAATTAATAAACTCCCAGGTAAAACCAATAGCCCGCGATAACGAGGCTGATTTCTTTTCATCTATAAATACGGTGACCGTAACTCAAGTCTCTTCAGACTATGACTTTGAGGTTTGACCCATAGAATGAGTGGTATTTGCGCCAATAAAACTAATGAAAACAGTGCCTTCTCGGGTTTCAATAGACGAAGATAAGTACAACGTCTAACTCAGTCCCACGATATTATAGGACCGGGGCAATTTCTGTTCATTAAACCGAAGTGAAGCGATGAGATTTTTTGTCTGATCTAATCTAACTTCTCCATCGCACGAACGCCGAAGATCACGATCATCTCTTTACTTGACTCGAATCGCCGACGCTGCGGCGCCGTGGCCTGCAACCGGGTGCCTGACCATTCACAACGATCACTACTTCAGCCTCGGCCGCCCACTTGAGCCTGATCACATCGCGGCTTTACTACGGATACCGTAGTTCGACCTAGACTTTTTTTACTACTTACTCGCCGGCCTCGCGAGTCAGCCCGATCGCGGGCCAGCATACTACCTGCGTATGTCCGACCGGAGACGGTTCTCACTACTTGAACTAGTGTTTGCAGCAGTCGGAAGAGCAAAAATTGTGGGAATCCCAATCGTTATTATTATCGCTATGAATAAAGAACAAAAAATACGGTTTCTTGCAAAGTATTATTATTTCTTCGCAGTAAACGTTCTGTAAAAAAAGGTTATTATATTAAAGGATTACCGATTTTTCTTCGGTTGTACTGTGATTGGGATTATTGAGGTCTTGTTTAGATTATTGGAATGGAATACAAAAAAAGAAAGGGAGGAAAGTTTTTGTAATAGATGAATATGTTAAATTTATGAAATTTTATTTGACACTTAAAAAATTTGACGATGATTTTTACAAACTGTCTTTTATTATTCGTTATAAAGACGAGTCTTTGGGATTAGGGGCACGTTGCCGCATCGATCGATGCCTCAGCTTTACTGGGTATTACAGTAATAAGGCTTAGCGAATTTGGTCTGTATACATTATTACATCATAATTGATAATTATCAACGGAAATTCTCCCTCTATTTATTACAGAGATTAAATTCACGGGTAACGCAGTAAATAACGTCTAGTTCGGTATTACAGTAATTGGTCAATTTATTCAGCGCGAAATCGAATACAAAATAAATTATTATAATATTCTATTAATGTCTATAAGAATTTTTGGCAATAAGAGAATACACACAACGAATTTCCGTAAAACGAGCAAAAATATACAGAGACAGAGAAGTAAAATATATTTCATAATCAAATCAATTAATATTTAATTTACTTCATTTTACCTTACAGCTATCGTCAATCCAAAGGCACCCCCTGGTACCAAAGATGCCATCAAAAGTTTCAACTACGATTACTCGTATTTCTCTATGGACGTAAGTATTCATATTTACTGATTCAATTTCTTTTCATTCACTTCTCAATTTTTGTTGGTTGTTTTAAATATCAAATTGAACATGAGAATTCGGTGTGCGTGTGTGTGAATCCTTGAACAATTAAATTTTTTCGTGATTACAGCCCAATGACGATAACTACTCCTCACAAATCATGGTCTACAAAGATATTGGAGAAGAAATGTTACAGCACGCGTTTGAAGGTGAGAATGACATGAATTTCAATTTGTGTTACCATTCGAATTGATGATTGATTTACTGTTCATTCGATAATGATAACTGTGTTTCTCTCTTCCTCAGGATACAACGTGTGTATATTTGCTTACGGACAAACCGGTGCCGGAAAGTCTTACACGATGATGGGAAAACAGGAGGACGGTCAGGAGGGAATTATTCCACAAATATGCGATGATTTGTTCAGAAAAATAAGCAGAAATTCAAGCGATCATCTTAAATATTCTGTCGAAGTAAGCTACATGGAAATTTATTGCGAACGAGTACGAGACTTGCTGAATCCTAAGAACAAGGGTAACCTGAGAGTCAGAGAACATCCTTTGCTCGGTCCCTACGTCGAGGACTTGTCCAAGTTAGCAGTCATGTCTTATCAAGATATCCACGATCTTATCGACGAGGGAAATAAAGCCAGGTATGAAATTATGAGATAATCTTCGCATTTTATTTCTTTCAATGGGAACCAAGTTTCTCAGCAAACAAACATTAAACCTTGTATAATTATTTTGTAGAACTGTTGCGGCGACAAACATGAACGAAACTTCGAGTAGATCTCACGCAGTCTTCACAATATTTTTCACGCAACAGAGACACGACAGTACGACAGATCTAGTTACAGAAAAAGTCAGTAAAATATCTCTCGTTGATTTGGCTGGCTCAGAGAGAGCAGATTCCACAGGTGCGAAGGGTACCAGGCTCAAAGAAGGCGCTAACATAAACAAGAGTTTAACTACTCTAGGAAAAGTAATCAGCGCTCTGGCAGAAATCGTAAGTTATTGTTATCAATTTATGCTCTTTGATGTAAAAGAACATTTTTCAATTACAACATTAACGATTTTAATGCATTTTACAATCTTATCATATCGGATTTCAAGGCGGTAAGTCCTTTGTCTTGTGTTAATTGCCTGTGAGAATCATCGCCGTACTTTTACTTCCCATCGATCCAGTTATATGAACCATTTTATTGAATTTCAGGCTACAAAGAAGAAGAAGAAGGCAGACTTCATCCCTTACAGAGATTCGGTACTGACTTGGCTACTGCGCGAGAATCTTGGTGGAAATTCTAAAACTGCCATGATCGCTGCTGTCAGTCCAGCCGATATAAATTACGACGAGACTCTGTCAACGCTGAGGTAACCGGACTTCTTCACTATTTTATAATTCCCAGAATAAAAATCGAAGCAAGATATAATCGAGAATTTTTTTCATACCAGATACGCCGACCGAGCAAAACAGATTGTCTGCAAAGCTGTTGTCAACGAAGATGCTAATGCTAAGCTCATCAGAGAACTCAAAGAAGAAATACAGAAGCTGCGCGAGCTTTTGAAGCAAGAAGGCATAGATGTACAAGAAGGTGAGTGGATTCATTGTTTGTTGAATTATATTCATGGATCCTCTAGTGTACATAGATTTCCACGTAATAACATGATTCGTCAATTGGAAGTGAGAGTAGAAAGAATCGTTATCAAATCAATGTGCGGGATGAATTTAAATTGGAAAAAGGTGGTCGAGTATTCGCTTCCAATTGATCTTCTAAAAATATATGTATCATAATTAATTAAGACGAGAGTTCTTCTCTGAGTAATAATCCCTCCAAGAGGTAGGCACGCCATAACATAGTGTTATTTTGTTTGTCCCTTTTGTGCTCAACGTAGGGCCAGATGGCAAAGTCACTTATGAAAAGAAAGAATCTAGTAAGTAACCCAATAACCACATCCGATCACCTTCCGCCTGAGTCAGCTTTCACAGCCAAGCCTACATTCTCGTGTTTTTTGACTTTGCTTCGGCTGCATTTTACATTTATTTGTAAAACAAATTTCTGTTCATTCCATATTACATACCTTGTAAGAGAGTTTCAATAACTTAATTACGTAATCAAAAATATGGTACCTCAGGCTCTCTACAGTCCAAATCCTAACAAAGTGCACGTTCGTGGGATATACCAGTTTTAAATAACATTCGATAAAACCCAAGGTCTTCCTCCGACAAACAGTGTCGCCTTATTTGTATGATTCATCGACGCATCGAAGTTGGAAAGATATCCAAGGAACTTGAAACATTTTGCAAATATTTTATATCCACTTCATGTCTTGGATATCTTTCGGAACAATTACTCTGTGAAAGGATTATGAAATTTTAGAGAAATGGTAATTGTAGAAGATAACTACGAACTATGAAACGATTCATTTAGAACTCATTGGCAATTTTTCATTCGCTTTAGCTTGTCCCCAATTATGTATTACGTTAAGTGTCTGCCTTTTGTCCCTTATTAATTGAACAAAGTTGAGATATCAAGTTGCTTTATTCCCATTGATACATACATACAAATACATTGCATGGCAGATTTTTTATGCACTAAGCCAAACGAGTTGGTAAGTGTTGAGGAGGTTTCACACCGGGCAATAGAATGACATTCGAAGTGCCATAGGAGTTAATAATCAGTTATTATAACAGGAATATTTTTACTCTGTGGATGCAGTTCTCGGTTTGAAACTGACCCTATAGGCTTTCAGTGTTTCATAATCCGTGGTATCAACTCTCAACTCGTTGCTATTCAGAGAATCGCATTTTTCTTTATCACACATCAAATCTCACACAGCTAGGAAATATTCCAGACGCTGTATGAAATCCTCATTCCATCGGAAACCGATAGTTTCTATGAAGCTTCGAATATTTCTAATACAGTCAGTTTTTAAACAGTATCCTCCGTCACAGATAGTAATTTACTCAGAAGTTGATACCACTCGATTGCCTAGTGATAACACACACTGTACTTTCTCATTATTGCCATCAAAATTTTCATGAGATATTTTTTGTGCTTAGGAGATGAACCAGCAATGATGAAAACTATCAAACGAGAGGACGATGTCAAGGAAAGCAGACAGCGTGTGCCGTCACATCCTCAATCTACCATCGCGGAAGAAGCTGTTGACCAGTTGCAAGCCAGTGAAAAACTTATAGCTGGTATGTGACGATGATTTGTTACAGAGTTTAGAGTTTAGATCGAGTTGTATCAATGTTCTCTAATCTGTTTCTTCGAATTCAGAACTGAACGAAACTTGGGAGGATAAGTTGAAACGGACAGAGTCTATTAGACTACAGAGAGAAGCTGTATTCGCGGAGATGGGAGTGGCTGTGAAAGAGGACGGCATGACCGTCGGAGTATTTTCACCAAAGAAAACGCCACATTTGGTCAATCTCAACGAAGATCCGTTCATGTCCGAGTGTCTGATCTACTACATCAAGGATGGTTTCACGAGGATCGGTTCTGCGGAGGCGAATATTCCGCAAGACATACAGCTTTGTGGTCCGCACATTCTCAGCGAGCACTGTGTCTTCGAAAATCACGAGGGTATTATTACGCTGATGCCGAAGAGGGCAGCTCTCATTTACGTGAACGGGCGCGAGATCACAGAACCCATCGTTCTGAAGACCGGGTCCAGAGTCATTTTGGGCAAGAATCATGTCTTCAGATTCAATCATCCCGATCAAGGTATCAATGTTATTCAGGATACACAGTTCGTTTTTATTCGGTCTGGTTTAATCCATTCTTGCTAATACATTATCAGTTCGAGAGCGACGAGAGAAGAGCTCGCCAGCCGAAACACCAGCCAATGGTGAAACGGTGGATTGGAACTTTGCTCAGATTGAATTGCTGGAAAAACAGGGTATCGACTTGAAAGCTGAAATGGAAAAGAGGCTTTTGGTTCTAGAGGAACAGTTCCGTAAGGAAAAAGAAGAGGCGGATCAGCTCTTCGAAGAGCAAAGAAAGGTGCGTAAATACTGATCGATCTGATTGTCTTTGAATCATATAATTATTCAATTTTTTTTTTATCATTTGCTCAACAGAATTACGAGGCTCGAATTGACGCTCTTCAGAAGCAGGTCGAAGAGCAGAGCATGACGATGTCAATGTACAGCAGTTACACGCCAGAAGATTTCAATAACATCGAAGAAGATATCTTTGGTGAGTGTACAAATATTATTCCGATTTATTTAGATCGCTACAAATTACTCACCGAAGAATCATCTGCAACAATCAAATAACAAAAATATTGAATTAAATTTTTTTTTCGCCTCTTCACACAGTTATACGTATGAATGAAAACTCGATTCTGGGAAACTAATTTCGGGCTGAGACGCTGAATAATTTTGAATATCAATTTGAATCAATTTTATTAAATTTCTATTCTTAAATCTGCATGGTTAACATTTACTTATAATCACAATCGATTTCACACTTTGTATGTATGACGCATGATTTAGTTCCCCGCGTTCGTCACATGCTCATAGATCAATCGCATAGTTTGTATGAATCTGTTTGACTTATGATAACACATGTTTCAAATTCAATTAGATTCAATTCATATATTCACAATCATGATAATCGTTTTAAACAACTCATGTATTTTTCGCTCATTACTCAGCGTTTTAGGACATCTTTGAGCATCAATTAAAAAATACCAACTTACCTCCACAACAGTCCAACACACTTTGCATGCAATATTCATTGATACATTTTTTCTCTACATAAAATGCTATTCACTAACATTGATCGAATATTCAAGCGTGTCTGGGATATCATCGGTAACTTTGATAACATATTCGTAGTCCGTTGGTATTCACTGATTTCATCCACATGAAATAAGTATGAATACATTCGGATTAGCTAAGACAAAAAGACACGCTTGAAAATTTCCGAGTAGTGACACGTAGTTGAGTGAAATTTTTTTGAAGGAGCTTGCGGCACATTTTTATAACGAATTAAAATAAATTTTTTCAACACCTTTTACGCTTTTGACAATTTGAATAAAATGATAAAAGACCTTTTGATATTAGTCAGAATATTATGCCAGTGCTAACGTACGAATAGCTACCTGAATAAAATTCTAATCAACTGCATCTACTCCATTAACGATGTCTTTGGGATATACCTAACGCTTGGCTTTTCTGACTGTGTTGCCTGGTGATGGCTTGCATTTCAGTCAACCCCTTATTTGACGCAGAGAGCAACTGGAGTGAGCGCGAATTCCAGCTAGCGGCTTGGGCATTTCGTAAATGGAAATATCACCAGTTCACCAGTCTCCGAGACGACTTGTGGGGCAACGCTATATTCCTCAAAGAAGCAAACGCCATATCCGTTGAACTCAAGAAGAAGGTTCGTATCCGTCGTAACGTCGCAGATAGAAATCGATGGAAACTTGAGAAACGTTATTAATTCTCTTCATCTTTCAGGTCCAGTTCCAGTTCACCCTTCTCACAGACACGTTGTACTCGCCGTTACCAGTCGACTTGCTACCAGCCGTCGAAGACGAAGACGACGAAGAGAGGCCATTCCCTCGTACTATAGTCGCCGTTGAGGTCCAAGACACCAAAAACGGTGCCACGCATTATTGGACTCTCGATAAGCTGAGGTTCGTGAACAGACATTTGTCAATTCAAATTAGCGTTCGTTATTATATTATAGAGAATTGAATTCCGTTGTAGAAAATTTATGTAGATAAATCCATCTCAAAGGCAAAAGATAACTAGGACACATCTCATACCATAAAAAACGCTTTCAAAATCAGAATAAAAAATCATGAAATATCAACAGGATCATTTACTAAGATACAGCTCTTATATCTTTGCTCAATCACAAATAGTTTTTCAAATAAAATTTGAAGCAGCAGTGTGACATCGACGGTGTAGGAAATTGCAATATTTAACTAATCTACCTCACTTTTAATATAAGGCCAGATTTAGAATTCCGAAAATGATAGAAGCTTCGCCAGAAATTATAGGCAAGGTGGCAGTTCATAGGTTTTTATTGCAGATAATAATCTACGAGTATTAGAAATTAGAATATTCACTCATGAGGATCGAGCGACTAAATTTTAGCGTCCGGTATTGAACAATTTTTGACCTGAAATACTTTGCGCCGTTTCATTAACTACACTGGATGACTATGAACAGCCACTAACAGGGGTTTAAATGTTGACTTGTAGACAGCGCTTGGAGCTGATGCGACACATATACAATGAAGACTTGAGTCCCAGCACTCCGGAGGCCAAAGAGGATTTTTTCCCATGCCTTACAGTCTGCTCTAGTCAGAAGTTCTCGCTCGCAAATCTTTTGCCTTCGAGGTTGGTGCTCAGTCACGCGACACTCTTTCCATTCATTCATTCTATGCGCATTGTTCAGTAAATATTGTTGCATTTTTACATCTCACACACCCCATTTCATCACGTATAGGGTTCTCAAGTGCATTTGTCAAAGAGCAACGTGCTAACTATGATAACGCAGCGTGATCATAATTATGAAAGTCCTCTTTTATCTCGAGTCTCCCGCATGCCAATCGCTTCGTCCGAGGTCGAGATAATTTAAAACAGATGCATATTGAATCTATGACTTTTCACTTTTGGACCGTTTATATAGATGTGGGACAGCTTGAATCATCTTCGAAGCTCGACGCATTTCTCGTGCAGGGAAACCTGTTCAATGTTTTCCTGTAGCATTGCTCAAACCCCAGCATGATCGATATCTATGTATTTTTGAAAGTCTAAGGTAGCATTTGATCCCTATTGTGTATGATAAATTTCGAGCTGAACTCAATTACATGAAATCTGTACAAGTTTTTGATAGGAAAAGCTTATTTCCACTCGTATCGCTTTTATTTTGATAGGCTTGACTCAACGATTTTAAGCTTCTTTGTTTATTGGCGTGGCCATTATGACTGAATTCTTCAGATTCTCTCAAATTTATGTCCGCATTGATCAGAAATGAAATATGAAACTTAACGAACTCCTTTTATTTCAGGAATCAGAAAAAAAAGATTCGATTCAAGTGATTGGGAGATAATAGATTAGCATACATTCCTTGCCAGTTTATACAATGAATTGTGTGCACTCACGAGTTCCCTTTAATTTTCTTTTTTTCTATACCATGAAGCTTGCGTAAAAAAAGGGGAATACTTTTTCACTATCTCATTTTGACCACAAGCTTTCCTGAGTGTACGAGCATTATAGTGCATGGCTTGTGGTGTTTAATTCATTACCAGCAAACCTTTGAACAATAATTATCTCTTCAGGCAACGGCTGGAACTGATGCGAGAAATGTATCACAACGAAGCTGAGTTGTCGCCAACTTCGCCTGACTACAATATCGAAACTATTACTGGCGGTGATCCTTTCTACGATAGATTTCCGTGGTTCAGGATGGTCGGAAGGTAAAGAGTTGCAAAATTTAAACCGACAACGAAACATTCTAACTATCACGCTATGGCTTTAGATCCTTCATTTACCTGAGCAATCTCATGTATCCTGTACCACTCATCCACAAAGTCGCTATTGTGAATGAGAAAGGAGACGTGAAGGGGTATCTGAGAGTTGCCGTTCAAGCTGTTATCGGTATGTATGACTCGAGTTTGTCTCTGAGATCCTGAGCGTTATATTTCTAATGTATCATTTTTTCAGAAGAGGAAAACAGCGAATATTCAAGTGGCGTGAGACAGTCTGCCCGCATATCGTTCGAGGACGATCTGTTCGGTAACCACAGATACAACAAGCGAAATACTCTGCTGACTCAAACTCTTGAAAAAAATCAGCAAAATTTCTTGCAAGAAGAACGTGTCGTCGAGGGACAAACCGAAGTGAAAGATTGCAAGGATGTAAAAGACGAAGAGGAGGTCGGCGACGCCGACAGTGGCAGAGGCGATAGCTCAGTATCCAGCGATATGAAAGAGGATGAAATGCCGGAACATCTTCAGCCGGGAGTCGAATTCACCTTCAGAGTTACCGTGCTGCAAGCAATGGGAATCGCAACCGAATACGCAGACATTTTCTGTCAATTCAAGTGGGTTTATCAACGTTTGTTTTAAAATAAAAAACGGCTTATCAAACATTTATTCTCGTTTTTGTTGAATTACAGCTTCCTGCACAGACACGACGAAGCCTTTTCCACGGAGCCAGTTAAGAATGCTGGAAAAGGAAATCCTCCGTTGGGATTCTACCATGTGCAAAATGTAAGTAGCTCAAATGTTCGAAAACTTAGAGCGAAAGTAATCATCCTTCCTTACAGATAACGGTCACCGTGACGAAATCTTTCTTGGAGTACTTGAAAACTCAGCCAATCGTGTTCGAAGTATTTGGCCACTATCAACAGCACCCATTACACAAAGATGCCAAATTGGAATAGTAAGTTTTTCGAATATTGAAAAAAAAATCAGGAAACATTTTTGAACGTGAATGTTTGAAACACGTATCACTAAATTTATTCTCTCAGCAGTGCTAGGCAGCCACCTAAAAGGATGCTTCCACCTTCTATTCCCATCAGCCAGCCGGTTCGTTCACCAAAGTTTGGCAGCGTCCTGCCGTCGCCGAGCACCTCGCACGTTCACGCCAAATACGACGTTCTAGTGTGGTTCGAGATCTGCGAATTGGCTCCCAACGGGGAATACGTTCCATCGGTGGTTGATCACAGCGACGATTTACCTTGCCGTGGGTTGTTCCTACTCCATCAAGGAATACAGAGACGTATTCGTATCACGATCGTTCACGAGCACGCTTCTGAACTCAGATGGAAAGATGTTAGAGAATTGGTCGTAGGACGTATTCGGAATACCCCAGAACCAGAAGAAGAGGACAATGACTCTTCGGTATTGTCTCTCGGTCTATTCCCCGGAGAATATCTCGAGATTCCAGGGGACGACAGGTGTATGTTCAGATTTGAAGCTGCGTGGGACAGTTCCTTGCACAATTCTGCATTGCTGAACAGAGTCACGTCCTACGGGGAACAAATCTTCATGACAATCTCCGCTTACTTGGAGGTAAGCTTCAAGTTTTTGCTTTGGAACAAAAACATTGAAACCAATGCCGATATTATTTTCAACCTTGCCTCAACAGCTCGAAAACTGCGGAAGACCAGCCATCATAACAAAAGATCTCAGTATGATAATCTACGGACGAGACGCAAGAGTCGGTCCACGATCTCTGAAGCATTTGTTCAGCGGTCATTATCGCAATCAGGAGGCTAACAGACTCAGCGGTGTCTACGAGTTGGTTTTACGACGTGCGTCTGAAGCAGGTAGCCCAGGTTTGTCTGTTCTGACCTTAGTGTAGTTCCCTATCCATTTCCCATGTTGACGGAGCTAAAAAAATTGAGTTAATTAATAGTATACAGATAATAGATTTCCGTCAACCTCACGCACGAGTAGAGTTTTCCCCGTATATTTGTTTACCGCTTAATCACTACAGAGTTATTTTATTTCGTTACCAAATCGCCGACTGTTTCATACGTGATACAGGAGTACAGAGGCGACAGCGGAGAGTGTTGGATACGAGCTCGACCTATGTCAGAGGCGAGGAGAACCTCCACGGATGGAGGCCGCGTGGTGATAGTTTGATTTTCGACCATCAATGGGAATTGGAAAAACTGACACGACTCGAAGAAGTCGAGAGAGTACGGCACACACTTTTGCTCCGCGAGAGACTCGGCATCGATAAAGTACCGCTTTGCAATAAGACAACACATGATTTTACCAAGAGTGAAAAAGTACGAATGACTACGATATCACCTATGTTCGCAGGATTTTTAAATACTAAAATGATACAATTTTCAGGAGGTATGCAACATGGTCGCAAAGGCGACTAACGAGCCCCACTCCAGCCCGATAAAATTGAAAAAATCAGCAAGCAAGGATATTTACGAGACCCGGGAAATGACCGATCGAGAACGAGAGCTTGTCACCAAATGTGTTAAATTAATACAGGGACGAATTCACAACAAAGAGCCGATAGTCATGTCCGATGTATCGCCTGGGGAAGATACTATAACTGATATGTCTACGTCGATGATCTCCTCGGTCATGTCCACATCGTCACAAGAGTCAGTATATCAACAGAAATGTGATGGGTTCAAACAGGTAACGCTCGCTGTAGTCTCAATCATCGCTTGTGGTTGTTCTCCTTATATTTTTTGCTGCTAAATGTGCAGCGTGTTAATTTCACGCCACTAGAGGTTGCATGTATCAATAATCGGATCAGATGCTTCTTTCAATCCACACCATTCATCTATTACTCTTTATAGTTTTGATTAGCGATGTACCGCAACCTGTGGCGTTTCAGAGTAAAGTTTACCGACGAAACTGTTATCCGATTACCGTGAAATATCATCGGTAATAATTATTATCTCTTTATTTAATTTAACAATTCTCTCTATTCTGCAAATTTTTGGCACACATCTGTATAACTATTCTGAATGTGTATTCGCTTGGAAAAAATACAACCACCAGCAAGGTAGACAACGCGTAGGAGATACAGGAGTGTTACTTGCAGCCCGCAGGAATAATTATCCGGACCCGATCTAAGTCGTGCATCTTTAGGTTGAGTTCTCCGGAGCGTGCTCGCCTCCAAGAACTCCAGGATAGCATGATGGCCGGAGATTCGGCTAGCCAAGTAAACAGTATGGCACCGGCACCTCTAGGTTCATCGTCGCCTTTGAAAGAGAGTTTAGTTCTATACGTACCAGAAGTTGAGGAGATTCGTATCAGTCCTGTTATCGCGAGGAAAGGATATCTCAACATTCTCGAACACAAGACCAATGGCTGGAAAAAACGATGGGTGGTAAGTCAACGAATTCGTCGAGACGCTTCCTTCCTTGACGAGCTGATTTCTTCTAATCGTTACTTTTGAATTTCGTAGGCTGTTCGTAGGCCCTACGTTTTCATCTTCAGGGAGGAAAAAGACCCCGTCGAAAGAGCGCTAATCAATCTCGCAACGGCCCAAGTTGAATATTCCGAGGACCAATTGGCAATGGTCAAAGTGCCCAATACATTTAGGTGCGTTTAAACCTTTTTTATCTGGATTTGAACGTCTTCAAAGTCAATGTAAATATTCAACTTATATTGGTTTTCTTTCAGTGTTGTAACTAAACATCGGGGATATCTTCTCCAAACACTTGGGGATAAAGAAGTCTACGATTGGCTTTATGCTATCAACCCTTTACTCGCTGGACAAATCAGGTGAGATAAAATTACGGAATTTCGGTTTTATTATTTTGTTTTGATGAAAGTTTTAAAAATAATTCGAAATTTAGGACTTTAACGAACTCGTTTGAATACTCGATAGGTCGAAACTGGCTCGCAAAGGTCCCGCTTCGCATCTTGTTCCCATTACGCTAGCCCCACCTCCAGAATCTCAAACGCAAGCTAAGTGAATAATAGAAAGACTAGCGAAGGTAAGGGAAATTGGGAAGACAAGATTCCAAGCAAACTACTGCATCAGACTCATTCTGCCCTCAAGTAACAAGCTCCGATGGCTGTAGTGTATAATTTCGAATTATCGTTAAGAGAAGAAAAAAATTCTTCAGTTGGCTGCTTCTTCTTTTAAACCATCGATATTTGTTCTTCTTATTTTTTTGTACAGCTTTTGTGTTTCATCCTAGCTGAAATAAGTATGTGACGATACATCATTTATTGCTACGATGATAGTGTTTATTTATTAGACGAAAGACTGAATCACAAGCAAACAGCGATCCGGGTTCGTAGTATGTTTAAATAAAAGTACTACAGTTGACTGTAGTGTACTTGTAATCGATTCAACATAGATGTTCAATGTGTCTTTACATACCGAAGTTTTTATTTATTTTCTAAGTACTATTCAGACGGTACAGGATAAAAGTAAACGTTTCTCTGGGTATTTCTATCGAAATACTATACAGTTGAGACTGATCGATATGACAATTCGCAGCGAAGGATCCTGTGCAATATTTTGGCCAAGGATCTGAAATAAAGTACGAATGATTTCAAGTTAACGAGGAGACACGTGTGGACCACATAATATGTTCGTATGTCTACTTTATGGCATGGAAACACATGTGCGAGAGAGAATCGAGAATCATGGACAAGAGGGAAGACGGCATAGTAGATATGTGATTATAACACAAGTATAATTGCGGTCAGACTTTGTACTCCGAACTAGCAAGGATTTCAGACCAACGAAGCCCACTTCCTACTTGTCTGAGTCTGTGAAAGCTTGAATTACAGGCGAGAACCGAATATAACAGCTTTCGGAAATAAAAAAAAATCTCTAACATTGATACGTATAACTATGAAATCATTTTACGCAGTACCAAGCTGGGTTTTGATTTATGACGAATCGTTTAATCTATAAGTAATTTAAAATAGTAAGAACAGCTAAGCATACGCGATAGAAATTTAGGATATCTGACGAATTTGGAGTCGGGAAAAACCTGTGTCTACATTATAATACCCAAACAAGACTTTTATGCACTTTATGGAAACCAGTAGTCTTCTCTTCTCGTAAAGCGGGGACTGAGATCTCGATACGTGGAACTAGTGCATAGGATTAACGATTTGATGAAGGGTATAGATTGGATTGAATTATAATACAGCGTCAAAGTCACTTACCATCTCATTACGCAAGCAATAAATATTTGTGATAAGTATTTTGGCGATTTCAAACACGATCACGTTGTTCGAATAATAACATGCAGATGTAACATCTTTATTTCGATGCCCAGTTTTATGGTTTTCAAGCTAGATGTACAAGTATTTTTGTAGTCGATTTTGTAATGAGCGAAAAGTATATGAAGTGAATCAGGCACCTGATTGCATAAAAGTCTTGATTAGGTGCTCGAGACGAAATTTAGAGTAAATTTTATTGATAAATTTTCGGGAACACATGCTTTGACGCAGTTGAGTTTACAAAGAGAAAATCGTGATTTATTTATTTAAACGGCCTTTAAGTAATATTATTCAAAGGATATCGAACTACATGTTCATATATCGTTATAATTGTTTCTGTATAAATTATTTTAATCCTTTTTCTTACATTGAGATTATATCACTCTAATTTCTTGACAAAGGTGTATATATGAAGAGAAAAAGAGCGTGAGAGTGTGATCTATGTTTGGCTGCAAATTATTATTCTGATTGATGAAAAACATGAGAAGAAATACCCTGCGGCGTTTCAGATGGCTGGTTCGCACTCGGCATATTAATTTGCAGCGATTCGAGGTAGTATGTGTGTAAATTATTTATTTATTTCGAGTACACCGTTTTGAGAATAAAGTCAAGGGTATTATAATTTCTTTAATTTTTCTGTGACTATCGTCTTAACGGTGTACTGGGTAAATCTTCAAGTAACTTATTATCGTCAACTGCTATTATGATTTTCAATCATTTTATTCCAGCTTCTTGAATGATTGATATATTAGGGCTGATTTATCTGTTAAGTTTTCAACGTGAAATTATCGTCGTAGTTTCGTTATGTTAATTTAATAATAAATTATGATAGTAATATTGATAAATACTAGTCTGGAAACAGGAATTGAAACAACAACAAAAAAAAGTGGCATCGAAATTATTGATGAATGGAAAAATGAAAAATGATCAGATAGGGTGTGCAGAGAGGAAACTGCGAGGCATAATTCTGCACAATGATATCGCATATTCTCATCCAGATTACAAAAAATGATACGTATAGCATTACGTATGATAAGATATTACTCGAAAATCTTTGATCATAGGTTTTTCATGCCTAAAGTGTTAAAACTGATTGTGAGAGAGTAATAAATCTGATGTTCCGTTGTCTGATCTATTACCCAAGTGTACTAAGAGCATACAATGTGAAGTTCTAAAGATGTAATATTTCTGAATTTTCGACTCGTCATAAAATTCTATGTAAAATATATAATACATACGCTTTGATAGCATTAAAGAAAAATAAAGAAAAATTGAAAAAAAAAAACCTAATAACGCTGGTATTCCATTGATGATTTATAATTTTGAAATGAGGAAATAAAATGGAATAGTACAGCTGTGTCAGTTGAAAAAACAAAATATTCTTTCTATTTTGTAAGAATAGAAAATTTTACCGTCGAGTTTAGTACTTGTGAGTATAATGCACAGCTCACTTTGTACATTGTAAAAGTAGATTAAATATTGATATATAATTCTCAACGTGACACACACACACATTTAACGATGCATTGATTGCATTCTAGTCAATGATGTACCTTTATATGCATTTTTGCATTATTCGTTATTAATTGTAAATTTGAAAAAAATTTAGTAACGTTCGGTTGACGATGATTATCATTTTTAACTACAGCTCTATGAACAATAGTTTTCATGCCAAAATCAATATGCTCGTAATATTCAACAATTTCATGCTGATTGGAGAAACCCGGGATGAAAGTTTTCCATATCTGAATAATGAAGCGTGACAAGAGACAAAACTAACTGCAACGGGTCTCTGAAATTATTTCGCAAAAACTGAATAGGAATAAAGACTACTGTTACCAGAGCTTACGTTATTATTTTTGCTTGCTGACTGTTGTAGCGTCTAATAGTTTTATTTTGTTATCGATATAATATAATAATTATAATATTTAAGATTTATTACTATTTAAGATCTCTATGATAATAAATAAAGATGGAATAATTAAAAGAGAGAACGAAAAAAAGGAAAAGAAGGTGAAAGATTCGAGATAAGCGAAGAAGTATAAGAGATTACACGCGTCGTAAATGATTAGAAAAATTCAAAACGAAGAAAGACATTACAATTACTTATATAAATAAATATAGTATATATATATAAATAAATTTAATTATAATATAATATAATATAAATAATGAATAATTATAAACGGTCGAATTACCAAAAAGAAAAGAATAAAGCCCGTGTATAATAAGTATACATACATGTTTATGTATTAATTTATAAAGTTATTACACATGGAAAAAAATAAATAAAACAAGGTTGTTCTGTCATTATAATAATTAATATTGGGCATAAAAACCATTTCTTCATGCTGTAACGTGTATTTACTATTACCATTACCATTACCATTATGAATATAAAATGAATCTTATTAATATTATTATTTGTTACATTATTATTACTCTCAGTACTATTATTATATAATATTATATTATTATTTATATAACATAATAGGGCGACTGTAAGTGGAACCATGTAATAAATGATTCAATAAAAGCTTATATATGCCTAACATTATTATATCTACCTATTTTCAATCCATCAAAATATCCCGTAGCTCAGTTCATAATCAATCAAACGAATAAATTCAACGCAAAAATTGGCGTCATAATAAAAATTAGTATAGCGAATAGTAACGTTAGTTATTAATCGGTGATTCATAATCCTAAAATAAATAAAAGGATATTCAACGTTCTTTTATCGTTGCAAACATCTAAGTCAAGAATCAAAGATTGCCGCTTGTACGCATGTGCCAATCAAATCGCGAGTCTTGTCAATTGTCATTGGGGCATTTGGAAGCAGGGGGCGGGCGACGTATAATGGTTATTGTCACCGAGCTGTCAAATAATGAAAATAATCTAATTTTCGTGAAGTTTTAAGTATCACAAATAGACCGATGCATAGATAAGGATTGATAATTAATCATGGCGTTTTTAGAGGTGAGAAATTGTCCCCAAAGTCTGTTTAACCCGAACGATAATCGTCTTCGATATAATATAACCTCAAAATCACAATTCTAAACTTGAAATTAACCGCAATGTTTTCAGTGGAGGCGTTTCAATTTTTTCGATTTGAAGAAAGAAGTGGACGGCGGAAAAATATCCGAAGCTCTCGGGGTAATTATTCTCAACAATCGTAATTTTACCGTCACTGGTTCTCCTTCACATCCAATATTCACATTTACCAGGACGCTAAGGTCACAGCAGCGACGAGCGGAAACGGAAACCTCGTCTTTGGCGATAACACAGGCAACGTACACCTCGTCAACAGAGTTTACGAGATCACGACCTTCCGGGCCTATGAAATAACTCTGAATCTAGCGCAGCAAGTACAGCACTCCACATTCTTGTTCACCATCGGAGTGAGTACATCCTTTCATCAATCCATTCACGTGGGCTAAATTTATCCACTCGTCCGATAAAATTCGATCTTCAGGACGACGAGCCTGGCTGCAATCCCACCATCAAAGTATGGAACCTATCAAAGCCGGATAAACACGGCAACCCGACCTGCGTCAGGATCAGCAGAGCCGTGCCTGGGTATCGCGCCGTTCAAGCAACAGCACTATGCGTCCATACCGGACTAACATTGATGGCTGTTGGGTTCGGGGATGGTTCGATAATGTTGTACAGGTGAAAAGCCGTTTCTATATCTCTACTCGTGTTGATTTCTTGTTTTGTGACACCGTTTTTTACTCTTTGAACAATGATTGACGGAATAAACTTGCATCGTTCGTATTACAGGGGAGATTTGACGCGGGAACGAAAGAACAAGATCAGAATACTCAAGGACAGTAACGCGTCCATAACTGGATTGGAGATAAGATCGACGGGGAAACATAATCACATGTTCGTCGCCACCACGAACAGCATATTTTTTTACAATATCACCGTCAAAGACAAGGAGTATAAAACGAGTCTGGACACTGTGGGGTGTTCGAGGAAGTGTAGCGTTTTGGCTGAATCCAATCAAGGCAGTCATTTCATGATCGGTCGCAAGGACGTGAGACCTTCGTACTTCCGAGCAATCTCACAAATTTGACAAATTATATCGTTTTCATTCCTCTTTTAGGCCGTTTATTGTTACACTCCGGACGGAAGGGGCCCCTGCTACGCGGTCGATGGACAGAAAATCATGCTGGAATGGTTTAGGAGCTACTTAGTGATCATAGCCGAGGAGGCAGCTAATGTTCCCAGAACGACGACCACCATTTCTGCTAAGCCAAAGTACGATCGATTTTACTGATCGACGTTCTGTAATCTAATCGATTCTTGAAATTGTCCCTTTGTTATTAATTTTTCATTAATTTGTATCTACAGCACTATAGAGCCCATACCGCCAGGCGCGGACAAGCATATGATCACTGTCCTCGATATTCAGAACAAATTCATCGTATTTTCTGCGTCGATGTTATCGGTCCAGGCTGTGCTTTCTGAATGGGGTGGTTTCTTCATCCTGAGCGGGGATAGCAAGCTTTATCACCTCGACGAGAAGGATTTACAGTCAAAACTCGCACTCTTATTCAAAAAGAATTTATACGATGTTTCCATAAGGTGGGATGAGTAGTCGATAACGTTTCAAGCCCTGTAAGGCGTCTGGTTTGATTCAGCTCAATGATATTACGTTCTCTGATTACAGAATAGCCAAGAGCCAACAATACGACGCCGAAGGTCTCGTAGACATATTCCGTCAATACGGTGATCATCTGTATTCTAAAGGTGATCACAACGGGGCGATAGAACAGTACATAAAAACGATCGGGAAGCTCGAGCCGTCTTATGTGATAAGAAAATTTTTGGATTCGCAGCATATTGATAATTTGACTACGTATCTGCAAGCGTTGCACAAACAGGGTCAGGCGACCGAAGATCACACCACTCTGTTGCTCAACTGTTACACGAAATTGAATCATACAGATAAATTGAAGGAATTCATTATGGTGGGTGGGAATTTAGAAGAAAAATTACAAGCTCACACTGTTTCTCCGACAATTGAATTCATGGAATTTACAGACGAAAGATCGAGAGGTGGACTTTGATGTTGAAATCGCGATAAAAGTCTGCCGCCAGGCTTCGTCGGAGGACGCGTTACTGTTGGCTAAGAAACATGGCAAGCACGAGTGGTATTTGAGAATTCAAATCGAAGACAAAGCCGAGTATAAAGAGGCTTTGGAATACATTGCCACTCTGGAGTTTGAGGAGGTGAGTTCCTTAGGATTGTTCAGAAGAAGGGAAGTAACGAATTTATCCATCTTCTCTCATTCAGGCCGAGTCGAATATGAAAAAATACGGAAACGTGTTGATCGAAAACGCTCCGAACGAGGCGACGCAGTTCCTGAAAAGATTATGCACCAACTACAGACCCTCGAATAAACCTCTCGTTGACCCAGTAAGTGTTGCCCATGCGAGATGACTCGCTCTTCGCTTTCTAATCGTAAGAAATTCTCATTGCAGGATATGCTCGACGGCAATGTTGAACAAAATGTAGATAAAGCCAGTCCCGAAGAGTTCATACATCTGTTTCTCAACAATTCAGAGCGTCTCGTGGAATTCTTAGAACATCTCGTCAAGTGCGAAAGCAAGTTGGTATCATTGATTGTTTCGTTGCTCTAGATTTGATATCGGTAATTCAAAGTCTCCTTTCATCCTCAGGTGGAGTACGCTGGTGTATAATACTCTGGTAGAACATTATTTGCACGTTTGGTCGGCGTTGGATAGCGAAGTCGCAAAACTTCAGTACGAACAAAAAGTTGTGAGACTGTTACAAAGCTCCGAAGCCAGCTACGACAAGGATCAGATACTGATACTCTGTCATCAACATAATTTCAGACGAGGAATACTCTTCCTCTATGAAGAAAGAAAATTGTGAGTTTATCCGTCCATAAATTGACCGCGTACATCACCGTCACATTTCCTTTCAACAGATACCAAGAAATCCTCCAATATCACCTCCGCAAAGGTGACAACGAGCAAATCCTAGCAACTTGCAAACGATTCGGTCATCAGGACCCAAATCTGTGGGTTCAAGCTCTCTGGAGCGTAGCGAGGAACAAAAACGCACCGTCAAAACTCTTGGCTGAGATTCTAACGTACATCGGTACTACGAAAACAAAATTGTTTATGTATTTTCTACTGTCGTAAATTATACCGAAAATTGTTCTAAAATATTCTTTAAATGATTTTAAAGCAAAAGAGAAGCTTCTGTCGCCACTGATGGTGGTCGATGCGTTATCAACTTCGATGTCGTGTACCTTGGGGGACGTGAGGAGTTATTTAGAAAATGTGTTGCGGACTGAGAACGAACAGACACAGGCTGACGCTGAATTGACGGAAAAGTATCAGGCGGATACCCAGAAACTGAGGGAACAGATTGAAGTAATAAAAAACAGCACAATCATATTCCAAGGATCACGATGCAGCGCTTGTCACCATCAGCTAGAACTTCCTTCGGTTCATTTCATGTGCCAACATTCCTATCATCAACAGTAAATTGAATAAGTTATTCTACTATTTGTTTTTCTCTTACTTCTCCACGGTACGATAAAAATTTGTTCCTTCGTCGCTTTTCAGCTGCTTCCAGAGCTTTTCTGAGAATGAAAACGAATGTCCAGCCTGTTTACCGAACAATAAAAAGTTATTGGACATAATAAAAGCACAAGAACAATCCAGAGACCTCCACGAAACGTTTCACAGTCACCTGGATCGAGCGGAAGATCCCTTTTCACTCGTGGCCGAATATTTCGGCCGAGGAGTCTTCAAGAAGTTAACAGTCATCACCGATAACGACAAGCCTCTGGCACCACCGATGCCGAAGATTCAGGAACCGAGACCGAAACCTCAGGAACCAAAACCAAGCTACAGCACATATGGGCCAGGTGCTGAAGCCAAGTTGAGATTAGGAGAAGGCAAAAACTCGACTCTTGGTAATTTTATGACGAATTTGGAGAACTTAGGTCGAGTAGTTTTGAACCATTCAAGTCCACGATTTATAAATGCGTAATTTTGTTCCAGTCAAGTCAGAATCCCGACGTCCCGGTGATCTGCCGTCGAACGCTGTGATACCGATACCAGAGGGTCGGATGAGAGCTTTTGTAAAGACTGAGATTTACTCGTCGTCTCTCGAAGCTAATATGTCAGGACCGACCAGCGGAACGTCAACGCCGCACACATCGTCTCGGAAAGGATCACCGATTCCGATCAGAGAAGCTAGAATCCTGAACAATCCATCTCCAAAAATGTCTCCGGCCCAGAAGTCCTTCATCCCACCGAAAACGCCGATTGCACCGTTGAATCCTTTCCAAGGGGACGGATACAACGAGTCCCTGAATCCGTTCTCGGAAGATGACGACGCGGAAGGAAGCAATTTTCATCCAGAGGAAGACGATTACGATAAAAATCTAAACCCGTTCGCGAGTTAAGGACCGATTTTATACAATATTTACAGGCGACTTTAGTTCAAGATGATTGATAGAACTTGGTTCAATGGAATCTAATCCTGAATATTATTATTTATACGCACCGAAAGCGACGATTTAAATTCGTGAAATCTAGTTCAATTTCCTTACTCGAATCATCTCGCGTCGAATTTGGCATATCACAATGCTTTGAATACTGTAATCTTTACAAGACACCCATTTCATTGTATAGTTTTTCCTGAATTTGAAAACTACCAAGGCTTCGGAAGCTGTTGCAGTTTTGATAATGCTATCATTGATTGTCTATACTATACTATATAATATTGAAACCCTGGTAGAGGGAATGACGACGAATCAATTTGCATATTATTGCCAAAATCTATTCCCTCTCGCATGTGTAAATACAAATAACTATCAGAGTCTATACTCTCAGAATACCTAAGTTAAAGAGAATCGTAACTATTTAGGATTTACACAAGAATTATTACGCTTCGATATAAAGTTTTACAAAAGTGTCTTTATTTTTCTTTTCCTTTTTTAATTCTCTGTTTTTAGTCATATAAAAAAAAACTGATTGCAAAAAATTAAGTAAAACAAACAAAAAATATCATTTTCCGGAGATCCTCTCATATTTTGTTTAAAGTATCTGAGTATTCTGTGCGCTGTTTAATCCAAATCAATCGGCCAGATTCTCTCCTCTTATTCTATGAAAATAAATCTATTGTTACATTTTTCAGCAGCAATGATCCATGTCATGCTTCCACCCGAATATCTTATCACTAATAGCAAACGCGCTCCAGTTGGAAACTACTTCTGGACTGCTGGGCCTTATCCGAACGGCGGAACAGTATTCTTCCGAATAAGTTGGCGTAAAAAAATCCGATAGCTTAGGTACCACATCTCTGTGTCTTGGTTCCGGATCCTTGCTCCTGGTCACTCTCGACGGTAGCTGATCATCATTTATCGACAAGTCTACGAGATTTCTGTAGATCGCCTCATCGGGGGAAAAGTCCAGCGCCGCTGAAACCTGTGAATTGAATTTGTACGATTATTATAACTCTATCAATTCTCAATCGAGTTGATTTTCTCTGCTTACCTTCTCATTCACCAAGTTCCTGTAAACTAGAGGCAAGTGTTGTACGTCCGTGACGATCTTTTCGTCCTGCGCTTTCTGCAGCTCGTCTATAGTGCACATTATCGAATTGTACTCGGGTCTTCCCAGTTTTTCTCCAGACACTATGTCTGGTCTAATGTGCGGCGTTTCTTTCTCCACATTTATTCTGAAAGGCTGCGAGTAGTATCTCGCCACCCCAGGACCGACGTAAGCATTGGTCGAGTGTCCGGTAACGTCTCTCAGAATAGTCTTCTTGACCGGAATGCTCTTTGACCGTGATTTCCAGACCTTGGTACCGGGTTTAGATATCTTCAAGCCGCAACTTGCAGTCTTTGTGCTCGACGGAGTCAAGCCAAGGCTCGAAGACGAAGCAATCTTCTCTCTCGGTCGATTCATTCTTCCAACCGGATGGGTAGGGGGATTCTTATTCTCGTCGGCTGCCGTCGTCGCTCTCTTTGCTATCTTTGAGGTACACGGAACAGTTTTTGGCGTCGTTCCTCTCGACACGAGCTTAGATCCACTCAATCTTCCAGCTTTTGCTATAATTGCGCTCGGCTTGACCTGAGCAGGGTTTTGGACTCTTGACCCGTTCTTACACGTCGTCGAACGAGTGCCCTTTGTGTTACTTGTAGACGGTAAACAGGGCTTCTGAAGTTTTTCATTCGTCGTTTCTTTATCCCCGCCGCAGACTGTGGTACCAGAATTATCTTTCTGCGGCACATTTTGATACTGTTTTGGGTTCGAACTCGACGAGGGTTTATGAAAATCAGCCTCGATCGAAGATTGAGGGTTTCGAGTTGATTTTACCGAGGCTTGTGGGTCCGGGTTCTCGACGCTCTTCTTGGACGCGGACGGGGGTTCGAAATTTCTTGGCCGTAGTTTGAAGGGTTCGTCGAGGGTGACGATGCTCCTTATTCGCGGTTTGTTAGAGTTCGGATTAAATTTATCATCGGGTTTTTCCGAGCTCGAAGAATCCTCGGAGGGTTGACAGAATCTGACCTTCGGTCTTTCCACAAATTTCGGACCCTGAGACATTTTCGGATTGAATTCATCGACTGGACTAATTTAAAAACTTTCGACGGTTAAATTTAAATTAAAGCTTGCATTTTGCCGCTGTAAAAAATAGTATACAAATTCATAACCTCGTTCGATCAACTGTCAAAAATTATCAACGTCAGGCTGAATTCTCATTGGCAGTATTTTGACGCCCATTGGTCGTTGATCACGTGGTTCGTCAGAACAGCAGACGACACGCCTCAGCCACTTGATCAACGACCAATGAGGATCGAGCATGGAGTAGAAGGAGACATACCGTGACAATTCGTGGAAGGCGAACGCTTCGGGGGTGCCACC